>JAHLWZ010000802.1:0-136676 GCA_020536535.1 Pelomyxa schiedti
TTTGGGTTTCGACTACCAATTTGGGTACAAATTCAGCTCCCCAATGTTCACACAAATTGTCTTAAATCTCCCCGATCCCATCCAAATTGGGGAACTTGCACACACTTTGGAATCAGGGTGATGCAGGGTGCGGAGGGAATCGGGGACGTGCACCACCCCCGCAAAAAGTGCTATGCGGGGGCCAGCTGGGAGGGAATTATGGAGGGGGTGGGGAGGGTCATTCAGCTGCGGTGGTGGAGGTGGTGGATACTCCACTGTGAGGAGCCACTCTGTGACTGCTGGTGAGGAACTGGTTGTTGGGGAGGGTGGTGAACCCAAATTTAAATGAAAAAACTTGCAGGTTCACCACCCTTTTTCATGATTAAATGATTACGAGCACCACGTTGGTGGGCGTGGTGGCTGTGGTTTGGTGTTAATTGAATGGGCCAAAACTCCCCCAGATGGTCCACGTGTAGTGTCGGACAGTAGCGACGCCACTACCTGTTCTTCAAGCTCTTCTTCGTCTTCTTCATCTGAGAGTGAACGACCGTAGTAGATAAAAGATTGCCACTTTTTCCACGACGAACAGCCTTGTTCAATTTTTAAGAATGTCGGCGTCGGAAGAGAATGACGACGTTTTGATTGTGTCCCCTCGACACAAGCGATCGCGGCGCATTTCCTACACGAAGCACGATGCCGACGACGAAGGGGTGGTGGAGGAAGAGAAGGAGGAAGAGACGGAAAGAGCCAGCAACGAGGAAGCGGAAGAGGGCACTTCGGTCATTCCCGGCAGCTGCCAGTCCCTGCCCTCAGAGCAGCAACAGCAGCAACCACAACGATACCGATGCGGAGACACGCCGTCCCCTTCCTCATCGCCGGCCATTAAACTGGAGAAGGAGGACACGCCGTCGGCATCGCAACCATCAACGTCATCGCCATCGACAGCATCGTCAGCCCCGGCGGCGACTACTACTACTACGCCTCATAATGTGCAGGCAGAGCCCCAGTACGAGTCCGAAACTACGGCGGCTTCTCATAACAATGGTAGTTAGTTAGTACCTTGAAATGCCGCGTTCCTACTCACTTGATAACTGTATAATTGTAGGCCAGCTACTACTTTAATTAAGTGGCTAAATGTGCTCGAGGTCATGCGAGCCGTGGGATGTGAAATGAATCCAACCTCACCAGGCATTCCCCATGATAGACTGATGTGTGCAGAGTGCACAACCAACGAGGCTACTGTGTGGTGCCAGAAGGAGGAAATTGCGCTGTGTGCTCAGTGTGACGCTGCTGCACACCAATTGAAAATAAGCAAAGGACATCAGAGAGTCCCTATTGAGTCTTCAATGAAGCCAAAGAGGAGTTTTGCAGAACCCAAGTGCCCAGTGCACCCTAACAAGGACCTTGACATTTGGTGTGAGGATGACCAAGTGTGTACTTCATTATTCACCTTCTCGAAATTTTAAATTAGCATCTCACAATTAACAGACACTTTGCTGCCTTCTTTGCAAGGAAGAGAGCCACAAAGGGCACAACGTCTCATTCCGTGATGATGCACATCGTAGTGCCATTGAAAGGATGACAAAAGCATCCAAGCACATAAATGCAATGATCCATGCAGGTGCCTCCAAAGTTGTGGAAGAGCAAAAAGCACAAGACAAGTTGAAGGGTGATGCAAAAAACGCCAGAGACAACATTGAAGCTGCATTTGTCAGCTTTTATAAGGCACTGGACCAACAAAAGGCACATCTCCTTTCGCAGCTGGAGGAAGCGCAAGAAACGTTGTCTAGTGCACTCGCCAAATCCACAGGTCCTCCTTTAGTCAAATCACGCAATCAAAATAACCAAACACAACAAGTGACAAACAAATTAACTCTCAAACTAAAACAGAAACGACAGTCTTCTCGATAGGGGAATGCCAGCAAATCAATGATGCAATTGAGCATCTCCAGAAATGTGACAATACCTTTTCAGTTTTGCAAATGCTCTCCCTCATTCACAAGAAGGAACGGACAAGTGGAGCACTCCATGTTAGAGACTTTGTTGGAGCTGAATGTAAACCTCTTCCAAGGGCACTACCTTTGGGAAAGCTAACATTTTTGTGTGACACTTTGGCTCTGACAAAGTCACTGTCTAATTTTGGCTCCATCTTCCACTTTCCCTTGTTGGAAGGGAATTGCACCGTTGGTGATACCACGACCACAATCCAGTGGAATGAGACAGAATCCCTGATCAAGAACCCAGAAGAAAAATTCTCGTACCAATGGGAACTATTGCGTGGCAACGCAATTGAAAAAGATTGGGTCACCAAAAGAAGAAAAACTAAACTTGCACAACCTCAACTAGCAGATGAAACACGGATTGTGAGAATGAGAGCATTCTTTGGCCATGCAAAGAATTTGATCAAACAACCACACAATGCTTCGCCATGGTTTGAGACTAGTTTCAGCACACAACCATATACAGTATTCTCACAACCAGGCACATACATCTTCACAGTTCCGGAAGGTGTGGCATCAATAAACGCAATTCTGATTGGAGGAGGTGGTGCTGGTGGCTCATGGGGCAAAGGAAAGCCACGCCGAGGAACCAATGGAGGTGATTCAATTATTGAAGGGATTGTCAGAGCCGGTGGAGGCAAGGCTGGAAGCTCAAGGCATGGTGGCTGTGAGGGTGGCCGTGGAACAACTGCAAATGGTGGCTCTGGTGGGAAGTCTGATGAGAGTGGTAATGCTGGGTCACATGGGGGTGGAGGTGGTGCAGGTGGGCAGGATGGCGGTGCAGATTACCCCAAAAGCGGGTCCAGGAAGAGAGGAGGCCCAGCAGAAAGGCAATATGCAGGATGCGGGGGGAGTGGAAGGGGATGGGGTGACCATGGCAAAGTATTAAGCTCATCAATGTCTGGTCCAGACTCCTGCAGGCAACAGCCAGAGAAGCCACATGGGGGCCAACCAGGGTGGAACTATGGGGGAGGAGGGGGAGGGTCATTCAGCTGTGGTGGTGGAGGTGGTGGATACTCAACTCTGAAGAACCACCCCGTTAATGGTGGTCAGGAACTGGTTGTTGTTGTTGGGGAGGGTGGTGAACCTGAAAGGAAGAAGGCTGATGATGAGAACCACATTGGTGGGCCTGGTGGT
Source organism: Pelomyxa schiedti (assembly GCA_020536535.1). NCBI lineage: Eukaryota > Evosea > Pelobiontida > Pelomyxidae > Pelomyxa > Pelomyxa schiedti. The sequence continues at coordinate 3,117 of JAHLWZ010000802.1, forward strand.
TGTGGTTTGGTGTTCATTGGTTGGGCCAAAACTCACTTTGTGGATGATGCCTCTAGTTCCCAGTCAAGTGGAAGTGACAGTGAGTGAACATGTACCCTGGTACTTCGATTCCCCAAAAAAAAAAAAAAAACGGAGAAACCAATGGTAGCGCTAAGTGTCAGAGAGTTTTGGGCATCCTAAATCCGAAGTATTAGGCCACCACCCCACGCCCGTTGAACCCGCTGAGGTGTCAGACACCCCAGAAGGCCCAAGTTTCGAAGTAAAAGCTTAGATTTTATGCACTGACCGACTGTGCGTCAGCCCCCGCGAGGGGGCGGGGGGAGTTGAACCCCCAGTTCTGGACGTGAGACAATGACCTGTTGACACTTTAACTGATCGCATCGGCAGGAATTGTCGATCATGGGGAGATTACCAGAGCTGAGATCTCTGGTGAGAGTGAACTATGGGAGGTTGTGATGTTTGAAGAATTTATTCTTTTCTTATTTTATTTATATTGTCGTTATCAGAAACCCGTTGCATCACAATTAATTGGGGTGATTCACATGGACGAAGGCCTGAGCGTTACGTTTCCTACTTCTGCCAAAAGGCACGATTCAACGGTGTGTTCTTTATTGTGTGAATTCGTTTTCCTTGACAATGACATTATCTCCAGGTGTATCAGTTTCGGGTCACTCTCGGGTAATTTCTCATTACAAACTAAAAAAAAAGACACTCACCTTTATAAAGGAGTACAGTGTATAATGTGACACAAGCCTATGGAGATCTTGTTCTACTGGATAACTGGGTTTTTAACCTTCCTCCTTCCACATTGCTTGTTCATTCCCGTATTATCTAGCTGAAATCCACACACAAAGTGACATTGGCTGATGTTCCAAAACTCAAAAATCCAAATAATAAACGGTCACGTGATATTGTACGCCGAGTTTTGTATGTATACTTTGGTGGAGCTCTTCAGTACCCACCAATAGCAGAGGATCCTTATGTGATCGACTTCTTGACCTCACCAAAGGTATGTTTGTAATTAGTCGTTTATATTTTATTGAACCACACATACAGTACTCCACTGAGAAGGAGCTCCTTGTTGAAAGTATGCTCTTGTTTTCTTCTGCATATTCCATTGCCTACTATTATGGCATATAACCCGTATTATGTAATTAATGTCACGTCAGTTGTGGCAGCAAGAGGGCTGAACGTGACACCACATGACTCCATTTTATGTAAATTGAGCCTTTACAATGCACCCAAGCATCTACCCGATCCAACTAACACACACTCAACTGACCCTATTACTGCTTCCAAATCCAGTGTGTCTTGGAATTTTGAAACTTTCCTATTGTATAGCACCTTTTCTCTTTTATTGCTGTTAACCTTGTGTATCAAAGATCCATTACTGATCAAACCGCTGGTCTGGAAATCTCTCTCTTTTCACAAAGACAAGCACATGGTTTTTTGGTTGATTGTCTTACTGTATGGAACTCGCTCACTGATTATTAGGGTAGTCTCAAAATTCCACTTGAAACAATACCACTTGGGCAAAGCAAGCACTGGTATGTCAGCATGAGGAAGGGACCATACCCAATCATCCACAATAAAGGTTTCCCTTGAAGTCAACAAGTCAATTCCCCTCGCCTGTGAAGGGTGAATTACTACTACATCTCTTTCTCAAGTCTCCTGTGCTCCAAGGCAGAACTGTGAATCTACCTGTAGTTGAGGAACCCAACACAGCAGCACAACAGAGGGCAAGAGAGGTGAGAAGAGGAACCCTCCTTTGTTTATGTTCTACAATCACTCAGTGATGTTGCATGTGAGCATAGTAACCTCTCTCCTTGTTTAATGCCGTGTAGGAAGCTCGGAAACAGAAATCTCGGTTTGGTACTGTTGGATCTCTTCGAATTCGTTACCTATATGCGCCTTCAACACGACACTGGGATGGTGCAATCACAATTGACGGTATTGTCTTTTCTAAGAAGCCATCCTTTCTTAATGGGTTCGTAGTGATCTCAGCAAAAAATCTCACTTCTTGTAGAAGCTCTGGTTTTTTTTACCTTTGCTCCTGTATTCTTATTGACTATCTACAGGTGTCCTCCAGTCATATGTGTTTTGTGTGGTTACATTTGGTGCTCAAAAGTTCAAGACACAAGCGCAAAAAAAAGCTGGCGGGCTTTTCCAATGGAATGAAACCTTCTTCTGCGCTATTTCTCCTTCCAATGCCCTTTTGGGAAATAAAGGTGCCATAATGATAGAGCTATATGAATGGGACCGTCTAGGTACCGCATGGATAGTTTTTGGACTCTAAAATGTAACCCGCGATAGGCTCTCATCTTCTTCTTGGAAGTGTTCAGTTGATCCTTTGTGAACTCCCTCCCAATGAAGACTCCACCCATTGGTACCCCATAATGCCCGAACCCTCAGAAGTACAAGTTGGACACAATCCCGCTCAAAAAATGAAAGAAGAAGGATGGGTTCCACGGTTTCCTGTAGTGATTGTACCAGGTTTTGCATCATCTGCTCTTATGGTGTGCAAAGGTCCTATATCAGCATGGCAGAACCAGATTGTGTGGTTATCTTTATCCAAGGTAAGGAGAAATCTTACCATGACAACCCCTATGTAATAATTGCAAAAGATTGGAAGCCAATCTTTCCGCCAAATGGGAACAACTGTACAATCTGTGGTATAACCCTGCCCACATTTTTTTTTCTCCTTGAACAATGTCCTAGTTTTCCAAAACAGCTTCAGTTTTTTCTGGCTGGTTTGGTTCCAGTTCAGACAGTAGTTCTCAATCTACAAATCCTGAAGACGTGGAATTCAAGGTACCTGTTCATTTCTGAGTCCCCGCAATTGCTCTTACTTGATAATAGAACCTCTTCGTAAAATATATAAGCCTGAATCCCTCAGATGGAAGGTCAGATCCTCCTGGTATCCCAACTATTCTGAGTATTCTGAAAGTGAATGTTGCATAGGACTGCAAATTAGAGCTGTCCCTGGAACCCAAGGGGCATTATATCTGGACCCAGGCGTTGTCTCCTCACTTAGCTGGGTACCTAACTGCAGAGAGAATCTTTTATTGATGTTGATGAAAAGGTGATGGGACCTTTGGTGGAATGTCTTCGAGAGTTTGGTTATACAGATGATAACCTGGTTGCTTGCCCTTATGACTGGAGATTAGATCGTAAGAAGTTCACATTTCTCGCCGTATTTGTGAACACCTTTCTAGCGGAATGCCTGGAAATGCGCGATGCGTACTTTACTGACCTTAAAGAAACAATTCAAAGAGTTGTAAGAACAACAGGAAACAAAGTATGTCTACTGGGTCACTCAATGGGGAATCGGTACAGATCATATTTTTTGAACATTCAATGATATTTGACTCCAGGACAATTCAGTACTTCTTGAATAAAGTGAAAGTTGAAGTTGGCCAACGGTGGATAGATGACCATATACATGAATTTATAGCTGTTGGAGCTCCCTTCTTGGGGGCTCCTAAGACCATTCGATCTCTTGTATGAATCCCTGAGTAGGTTTATCCTCACACCTTCAAAGTGCACTGGAGACCGCTTTGGTCTTGATGCCCTCCTTGAAGCAGATGAGGCACTGGCATTTTCAAGGACTCTAGGTGGGTAGAGGAGATAAGGCCCAAGTTTTCTTATATTTTTTTTTTTTCAGGAAGTTCTCCTCAACTGCTACCTCTTGGGTTAGGGCATTACTTTGAAGATCGAGATAGTAGTTTTGTATATCTTCATGAGACTGATACACCCAATCACTATCACTACAAGCCACTAACCATTAAAGAATCCCTCATCAAGTCTGGTGCAATTGTTTGTCCCATCAACATTTTCATCTCTTCTGACTCTCAAATTAGAAACCACTAGAATTCTTTGAGCAGTATTATCTGAATAACCCCTTTTATGGGGGTCTAGAAGGAAAAGAAGCTATCCTGGAACCTCCTCCAGTACAAAGACTTTACGCGATATATGGTTTTTAATTTATGGCCCAAATCGTTCAAATTCACATCATTAAGGAGTGAATTTGCCCACGGAAAAATATTATTTCTACAAGAACACACCACATGGTTTTATTTTTGACGGGAACCCTCAAGTGAACTTACCAGGAATAAAGATATCAAACGGCATTGGTTATGAAACTGATTGTATGAGGTTTTTTTCATTTTTCTTATTTCCAATTTTGGGTGTAGGTACACCACAGAAACGGTTGGCTGAGCAAATGGGTGTGTATGGAACTCGCTCTGGTGATGGCACTGTCCCTTGGCAGTCATTGAATTACTGCACCCATTGGAGAACACACATTCCGTATCTGGAGGTACAGGAATTGCAGCATGTAGAACATCGAGAAATATTGAGAAACAAGCTATTTTGGCAGTTGCTACTGGAGAGAGTGTGCACTGGTAATTCCTCTTTCAACACCTGACAATCTTTCGTAGATTTCACAGCCTCCCGCGAATTTACAAAGATGCCCCAGCCAAGAAGAACCTGTCTCATCTTCACATCCCTCACAAAATTCTTCTGACACACGTAATCTTACCCCATCTCCGTCTTTTCTCACTAATGCGAAGTGCAGATCCCCAAGAAGGAGGGTCCGACTTGTCAATTCCTCCATCTTCGTCCACCCCTGTTGCCACCGTGTCTAATGCCACTCCCACTACCGCCGCCACGGCGACACTCAATTCCCCTAGCAGTGCTAGTAGCACCGCCAGCATTGCCCCGACGACTCCCAGTGCCCCTGTAGCTTCTACTGCAACCACTAAGCCTTCCAGCTCCAACCAGGTGAGGTATATCTTGGCTGCTTCCGATCCTTAAATACCTTTTCAGACAGATATACATGAACTAGTTGACCCATTTGCAACTTCGACCGTACTCAAAGCAGGATTTCTAATCAAACGAGGATCTGTCATGAAGAGGAAGTGGAAGTCCAAGTTTTTTGTGCTTTACACAGAGCATCTTGCATACTATCGATCGCCTTGCGTACCATTACCCTCAACTCCCTCCCAGTTGCTTTCTAACATTTTCCCCAGTCTCCTTCAGCCAAAGGAGTGATACCCGTCAAGAACATGGACTGTTTGCGTGTCGCCGAATGTGATCCCGGCGGGGGACAGCATCTGCCAGGCTTCGAAATTGTAACCCCCAAAGGTATGTCATACCGCAATGTAAACCTGCAACTAACAGTCTTCAATCAGAAACATTTCACTTATGTGCACAAAGTCACGAAGAAATTGATTGTTGGTTCTCCGTATTGGCTTCCTTGCACGACCACCACGAGCCGTGATGTCCTCGATGTTTTTGATCGAACTAATTCAAGGCCGGATCCACAGCGGATCGGTTAAAACAACAGAAAAACGCCGGAAACGGTTCAAAACTTACAGAACAACAAAGCAACTACACAACACACAAACAAAAAAAAACTCAAGAGAATGAACAACAGCTTCGCCGGGACGGTTGGGCTTGTTTTTGCACTGGCGTGCGTCGTCGCCGCGTCTACGACAATAACACTGAAAGGCACATCGATTGCCGTGAGTGGAAGCGGCGTTACCGTAAAAGGCACTGTGGCTACAATTACAACAGCAGGTAAACAATGAAAACGTGGGCAATTTAATTGGGAGCCTTTCTTTCTGTTCCCTCCTGTGACACAAAATTTTAGGGCAGTACATTGTGACTGGTACCCTGAATGATGGCCAGCTTGTTGTGGACTCAACGTCGGATGGCACTGTAGAAATTGTCCTTCAGACTGCCTCTATCACTTGTTCTACAGGTAGTCCACCTGACTTCCTTTTTTTTTTAAAGTCATGGTGCCTAGGTTCGGCTCTTCTGGTCAATCAGTCGGATGATACTCTCATCACACTGTACAGCGAAACCACAAATACTCTCAGTGATGCTTCTACCTACAGCAATCCAGATGACTCCCCCAATGCCGCTCTTTTCAGTCACGATGTTCTCACCATCTCTGGAACAGGAAAGCTCTATGTGAACGGAAACTGGAAGGATGGAATCACCAGCAAAGATGGTCTGATGATCAACCAAGGAACCATAATTGTAAATGCTGTTGATGATGGCGTAAGAGGCAAGGACTATCTTATCCTATCTGGTTCCCTCACTTATCTCACTGTTACGGCTGGAGGCGACGCCATCAAGTCCGACAATGCCGAAAGTGGTGATATTACAATTCAGGAAGGGGAATACTACCTAAAAGCTGGTGGATTGGGAGTATACGCAAATCGCGATCTGTATTTCTTCCGTGGGGACATTCAAATCACCTCTACTGGTATGGGCTTGAGGGCTGACAACAGCCTCACTATAACCGATGGAACTCTTGTGATAGATTCCATGGATGACTGCATTCACAGCCCCAATTCAGTTGTCATAAATTCTCCAGCTTCTCTAACGCTGATGAGCGGAGATGATGGCATTCACGCTGATGTTATTGCTATTACTGGTGGTGACATAGACATTTCGGAGTGCTTCGAAGGTATTGATGGTACAACGATCACTATCGCTGGCGGAACAATTCACATCAACTCTGATGATGACGGAATTAACTCGGCATCCAATAGTACAAATACCTTGGAAATAACTGGGGGCTATATCTACATAGATGCACTGGGCGACGGGATTGATATCAACGGTGCTATAACTATGCGTACCGGTACTGTGATTGTGAACGGCGCCGAAAGTTCTTCCCATGCTGCTGTGGAATATGATACTTCTTTCACCCTTGATTCCGGCTTCCTCATTGGCGCAAGTTGTTATATTTCCATCTCCTTTGATTGCTAACATACCTATTCTCCCAACAAAGGCAGCTGCGAAGAAGCTCGAACCTCCAGTGCCGGTTCCCAGAGATCCATTCTGGCGGAATTCTACACGGCCCAGGCACCAGGGACACTCTTCCGGCTGGTAACATCTTCAGGACAGGGCGTTGCGACTTTCGCGCCTAGCAAGATGTGGCAAGCTGTGGCGTTCTCGTCGTCATCACTGCTTGTTGGGTCCAAGTACTCTATTTACTATGGAGGAAGCTGCACAGGAACACCCACCGATGGACTTTATCCAACGGACTGCACGTATACAGCTGGGACACTTCTTACAAGTTTCACTATCAGCTCTACAGTAACCAAAGTGGGTGCCAGTTGTTCGTCGTATTAGAAGAAATAAGCATTATTTAAAAAAGGCTTTTCTTATTTCTATGTGTTTGTTACAAGCTGCTTATGAAGACCCAGTGGTTGGGGGAGTGGCAGGGGGATCGCAGGCAGGCATTCCTTTGGCACATTCGGGGTGGCTGTCAAACTGGCAGGGGACACAGTGATAGGCATATCCTTCACCTACTTGTCGGCATACATTGCACCTGTACATTCCACGGTAAACAGAGGGGCAGAGCTCCAGTGGGTGCTCATGCTCCGCGTGTTTAATCCACTTGGGAAGGGTTGCCATAAGCTTCTCCTTGGCAATGCGGGCCTCTTCCATCTTTTCCGGGGTCCAAGGGAATGCCTCGGCTTTACCTCCACTGACAAGATCGTTGGCACTGAGGGACACATTCTTCCCTGCGGAGTCAAGAAGGATAAGTGTGGGAATGCCTTCAATCTCAAAGTGGTCTCCGAGTGTCGCCTTTGCTTCCCTGTCAGTGAAGGGGATAGCAAGCCATGGCATTTCGGCAAAGTAGCTGTCAAAGTCCTCTTGACTCCTGTCACTGGAGACAAAGATAACTTCAAACTTCTTCCCGGCAGCCTTGAGTTCCTTGTAGACTGATGCCAGAATTGGAGTAAACGCACGGCATGGACCGCACCAGTGGCCTGAAAAGTATATACCAATTCTCTCATTATCAGCAAGAGACGAAACCAAAACGTGCTCTTTGGCGCCGTTGATGACATAGTCTCGTGAAGGAGTTGTTAGAAGTGAGGCTAATGTCTGGTTTTCACGCGCTATCTTTAGTTTCTCGGCCTTAGCAGCGCGGAGGGCATCAATGACAGTTGTAGTGAATGGATAAGCTTCAGCACCGAAGTCTTGTACGGCTGCAGCTCCTTCCGTAGTCGCAGTCTTTCCAGCTGCATCGAGAACAATCATGGTAGGAAGAGTATAGAGTTCAAAGAACTTGGCCAACTTGTTGGCAAGAGCGTGGTCATGAGGTACATAAAGCCAGGGTACCTCTGGAACTGAAGCTGGGGCTGCTTCATCCAGTGAGATTTCTACGATTTGGAATGGCTTGTTTTGAGCTTTGAGGGTCTCGTAAGTTTTTCTAACAGTGGCATCGAAACCGCGGCACTGAGGGTGATCCATGGAGAACAGAATTCCAAGGGGTGTGCCGTGAAGTGAAGCAACTTCTACATGAGCACCGCCGGCTCCCAGAACCCAATCACGAGTCGGAGTGCACAGTAAAACCTTGGCACACTGGTTGGCTACCATCTCGGCATGTTCTCTTTCAGCTTCAGCCTTGAACGCGCCAATGTGCTCCGGTGTGAATGGGAACGCCTTAGCTCCGTACTCATCAATGCATTCGCGACCATCCTCCGTCAGGGTAGTGCCATCAGGCCCGAGAATTACCAAAGACGGAATTCCTTGAATCTTAGTTTCAAAGTGAGTATTTAGGTGAGAGGGCAATGTTTTACTTTGTAAAGATCACTCAATTTCTGCTTGGTGTCCCTATCGTCATATGGCAGAGCTATCCATGGCATTTCGTTAAAGTACTCATCAAAGTCATGCTGACTCCTGCTCATTCCATTATACTTCCACAGGATAGTGGCAGTATAAGATAATTTAAACTCTTATAAAAATGGCGTTATCTTGCCTATGTATTGTACACAATTGGACATTACGGAATTCAAAACGAACCTGTCGGAGGAAACGAAAACTATCTCGAAAGCTTTGCCCTGAGCAACGATTTCCTTGTACACGGTGGCCAATTGAGGAGTGAAACCCCTGCAAGGTGGACACCAGTGTCCCGAGAAGTACAGCCCCACGGTTTTGCCTGCAAGGTCGGACAGAGTGACGTGGCGACCTTCTTTTCCTAGTAGGAAGTCACGTGCTTCGGTAAACAGCAGGCTCCCAATCGATGTGGTAGCGTTGGTTGTTGCCATTTGCTTTTCGTGTGTCTTTTTTTTTTGTTGTTATGGGAATGTGGGTTTCAACGACGCTTAAGAAGACGTAATTAATGGTTTCTGCTACGTTGTAAAACAGTGAAGAAGCTGAAACAGAAATTCGTTCTTAGGAAAGGACTGAAAGGCTGAAAAGCAGTGGCGTTCATCCAAACGAGGAGTTCCATGGAGAGCACTTCCCGGCGAATACTCTGAGAAGTTCCCAACACAAAGCAATCAGCCCCGGACACCAGATCCTAACACGAAACAAATCAATGGCCAGCAAAGCACCCACTCCCAAGACAGGGCGCACCAAGTCCAAGCGCCTCCACGCGCACTCCAACCCCCTGGCCGACAAGTTCTTCGCGTACCCCACGTGCCCCGACGCGGCGGACTGGCCCTCTATCTTCCCCGCCCTCCTGCCCACGCCCACGCCCACACCCACTCCCACTCCTTCCTCCTCCGCTTCTGCAGCATCTACAACCACCACGCAGCCTCCGCCGACACCGCTGCCGCAGCAGCCGATGATGATGAGCACGGCCCGAGGTGGTGGTGGAGGGGGCGAGGGCGAGGGCGAGGGCGGGCGCGCGTGGCCGTTTTTCGTGGACATTGGGTGTGGGTTCGGGGGGCTGACTGTGGCCCTGGGAACCGCGTACCCTGATTGCCTCACTCTGGCGATGGAGATCCGTGTCAGGTCAGTCCCATTCTCCCCAGTTTTGATTTTATGCATGCATTTGTGTGTGTGCGCGCTTTGTGTGCTCCCTTGCCCCTTTTTGCTTGCTGTTTTTAAACCCCTTTTCGCCTCGTTTCTATTGTGGAAGTTTATGGGAGTTTGTTGTTTAGAAGCTTTTCAAAATAAGGGTGGTTGAAGGAGTCCAGGAACGAATTACCAAGTTGAGGGCCGATAACCCTGGTCAGTATCAGAATATCGCTTGCATTGCCTGTAACTGCATGAAGAATTTACCCCATTGGTTCCACAAGGGTAGATGCGATAAATTGTTCATACTCTTCCCGGGTAATTCTGCTCCGATATGTAATACTATACCTCTTCTCTTACTTTATCAAAGATCCACACTTCAAACAATCAAAGAAAAGACTGCGCATCATAAGCCCAATGTTACTCTCTGAGTATGCTTACATTCTGCGTGAAGGAGGAATGTTATACACCAACACAGATGTTGAAGATTTACACAGTTTGTCAACAACATCACTCAAAGCCCAACTGACAACACATAAATCAGAGTGGATGGTCCAGTGCCTAGATGAACACCCAATGTTTGAAAGAATTCCACCCGAACAACTTGCAGATGACAAAGCCTACAATCTCATACACAATGTATCAGAAGAGAGCCTTAAAGTAGCCCGAGCCGGTGGCCGCAAGTTCCCGGCTGTCTACAGGCGTCTACCCACTTCACAATGCATTCCCAGAGTTCCTCCTCTATTTTCCTAATTCACGAGGCTTGGCGTTAACAAAAAAAAAGAAGAATCTTTGGTTTTTGCTTTTTCTTTCGCCTCAGTGATGAACCGTTTTCTTTATTGGCTTGATTGTTGTGGGGTGGCACTCGTTCTATTGGTGACATTATGTGAGGGTACAATTGGACATGTGAGGGGACTGATACCTTGGCACAATTTTCTTAGTGGCCCTTCATCATGGAACATTGACGACTATAAAAGTGCCTACCCTTTTGTTTCTTATCTGTGCCCAAAAACCAAAACACAAACCAAACATGTGTTACCAAAAAGAATACATTGACGAGGCCAATGAATATGGATTCAACTTGATTGCACTTCACAGTTACCAGGGAGGGAGTGAACGCTACTTCACATACGTTGACCCACTGGTGTTAACTTCGTCTTCTCAGTACATTGTGCCATCTGCCCATTGGGATAGCACTGCCACAGCCAGGTGGGGCTATTATCCACTCCCAGTCTCTGAATTCGCCTTCAATTCCTCGGCAATTTTTGGCCAGCCACAGAATAACATGTGGGGATCAGACTGTGCTACACTTCTGCCTGGGGACCAGCAGTACCAGTGCACTATATGTGCAGTTTATTTCATTCACTAGCACTTCTGCCTAATAGTACTCTAGCAATGATACAGGAAGTCATTGAGTATGCACACAGCAAGGGAATTCAAGTAGCCATTGGCTTCGAGTTCGGTGTTTGGCCTCCAGCTCTCTATAGTGCATTCACTAGCGCTGTTCTATCTTCTCCATACTTAGTTGATCCAACTGCTGAACCAGCTAAGGTTTAAATGTCCTGTACTCTAATCTTGCAATGCTTGCCAATAATGATGCCAAGAGGATATTTAAGAGAACTATTACCTGGGTAACTGATACTTACCGCCCAGACTACCTGATGTTATGGATGCAAGAGAACCCCGTTTTGTATGCCAATATGCAGGTAATATTGGCCTTTCCGCGCAATTCTAAATTTAGACTCCTGCAGGAACAAGGCTGGTCTACTTCATTTACTGATTTTTACGAGAAGAGCTATGGCAATTTTTCCTACTTGGAAGGTGACTCACAAAACAGTACGGTCTAACAATCGAGACTACGAATTGAACAATTCGCAGTTTTTAATGGAGTATGGTGCCTTGCTCATATGCTGCAGGCCCCTGAATTTACTTCCTCAGAAGTTCCACTTGTTTTAAGTGGATGGGGTGGAGATTCCCAGCTCACTCCACTTCTTCAAGGGTTGCACACTGCACTACCAAAAGATATCATTTTTTCAGTATTGACACCGAATATGGGAAGGAGTGATATTCCAGAAATTCTGGGCCAAATACAGGTAAACCAGACAATCGGCGAAATCCCAAAAACAACTACATAGGCAGATGGACGCCCTGTCTGGGGAATGCCGTGGCTTGAATCAGATTTCAGACTGTGGCACCCACAGCCTCGTGTGGCCCTTACCCTGAATTCCATACAACAAGCAAGCAAAATGAACCTAGCCGGAGTTGTTGGGATTCATTGGAGAACACAAGGCTACGATGTGTCACAGAACATATTTGCCCTATCCCAGGCACTTGCAGTAGATACAACAGGCATATCTCACATTCCCTTATCCATCGAATTCACAATTTCCAGTTTCTGAGGTCTACTCACAATGGTGCTCTACAATGTACAGTACAGAGGCGGCTGCTACACTCTCTCCATACATGGCTACTGCTGATATCGGTACACCTCTAACCAACAGGATACACTACAACCACGCAACCACACAATGCACAGATGACCTCATTGATGCCTGGCCCGTTGATTCTGAAGAGTACTACCCTTATGACCCCGATTCATGGGGAATGCTATCTATACCTCAGGTACAACTGTTTTCTTAAAACGGAAAGTGTGTGACGTCATCCTCCTCCATAGGAGAGTTGGTTCTCCAAATTGGCGGACTATGCAAGGGGTCTGGAAGTAACCGTAGTTGATCCAGTACAAAAAGCCAACATTCATGCCCTTGGCTCATTGGCTTACTTCGTGCTGGCTCTCAAGAATAGTTCCTTGGAACTGCAGGTTGTGAAAGAACTGCGTGAAGAAGCAGCAAATGGCCAAGTAGTAGACAAAGCGGCACAGTGTGATTTGGCACAGGCCGCTATTGACAGGGCACAGATACAACGTGTATTTGATATGTATGTGGATAGGGTGCAGTCCAGAGGGGAGATGGGTGTCTTGGCATCAATGAACCAAAAACTGTGGACCTGGTATACCGACAATGTCGAATGGCTAGAGTCCTATTGCTCTAACCTCACGGACTGAGAAGAAATGTGAATTGAGAAGAAAAGGAAAGAGATGTTCTGTTCAATTCTTCTTTGCCTTCTTCTTTGCTCCTGAAGATGCTGTTCCTGTGGTTGCTACTGTGAAAGGATGGTCATTCCACATCCTCACAATCATGACCAATGGAGTCAGCAGCCAGGGTAAGTTAAGTCCCTGCAAAAAACAATAGGTGGGGAGTAGAGATGAGTGGCAGAGTGGGATGTGCTTTTTTGTTTTTGGAAAGTGACATACCAGTACAAAAAGAGGAGCTGGTGTTTTATTCGGACCCATAAATTCCTCTCCCAAGATAATGGAAACATTGGCGAACATTATCCCAGCCCAAAACAGTGAAGGAACTCTAATCCATTCGCGGCCTAGACTCTTTCAGTCACAAAAGAAATAACGATAGAGAAATCGCTCAGGAATGATAATATCCATGCCTTTGTAGAATGCGTAGATGGCGAACAAGTAAAAAGGACCAAAGTACAGCACGTCCAGCCAAATTGTCATCCTCCACCACGGCGGCCTGGCCAACAACACCGGGTCGAAGTTACGGGCGTACCAATGAACGAGATCCACGCCCCAACGAGGGGGCCAGATCGGGTACGTAGGTGCCGGCGACGTTGATGATGGATCTGCGGTTGCGGCTGCGATAAAGGGTGCGGGATCTGCGATCGCGAGTTGCTCGAGATCTACGATGTACGTGATAAACGCAGCGTTTATGAAGAAGAACGCAATCAATACGACATCCCACGGTCTCGATCTAAGCCCAACAACCCGCCGCTGGCCCTTCATCGTTTTTTTCCCTTTTTGTTCGTTGTTTCTCACAATCGGCTTTTTTGCGACATCAAAATATCATTGGTGAACCTCAATTACACAAGGGACTCAGGAGGAAACAAAATGGAAAAGGACTGTTTCTTTCGGGAAACCCACTGAGTTTTGGGCTACTTTTGGAATGGTTTTAGTTGGCAACAACAAGACAAGCCACCTCACCCAGAATCTGCCGCGTGGCCCTCGTTCTTTTTTAGAGACTTCGCAAAAAAGCATCACAATCCGGAAATTTTGGACCTGTCAATACACAGTTGTATTTTTATTTGTTGAACAAACACAAACAAAACAACACGCGTACGCAACAAGGCACAAGCACTCCGGATCTACGCGCGAGATACAGCAAAAGAAATGTCGGGCAGTAAAAAGACTGAGGGAGCGGAGGTTCCTTCTGCGTCACGGAGTGTCAGTCCTACCACCGCGACTGCGCCATCTCAGTTGGTGATCGATTGCTATTCAAATGACGAAGAGCACGTGATGGATGCACTACATACGTCTCTCGCTGGGCTCTCTGCGTCCGAGGTGTGTGTTTAATTTCTTTTGTCTTTTTTTTTTCGCTCTTTTCGTTCTTCGTATCTTCGAAATATTGTTCCCTTAGTGATCTATCGTTTTACAGGTGGCAATACGCCAAGAACAAGACGGGAAAAATGAACTTGAAGAGGAGGAAGATGAGAGCCTTGTTATGCAGTTTCTTGATAAGTTTCAGGATCCCATGGTCGTATTACTTCTTTGCTCAGCCTGCATTTCCCTTTTGATGAGGCAATGGGATGATGCTATCAGTATTGTTGTGGCTGTAATCATCGTGAGTACTGTCGGGTTTGTGCAAGAGTACAAAAGTGAGAAGGCTGTTCAAGCTTTAAAGGAGTTCGTGGCCCCAAAGTATGTGCCGAAGCAACTTCCTGCATAAGAGTGACATCTCTAGGTGCATCGTTGTACGGGAGGGCAACCACATAGAAATTGAAGCTGCAGAGCTTGTCGTTGGAGATATTGTCATACTAGCACCTGGGTGCCGGGTTCCAGCTGATCTTCGTTTGGTGGAATCTGTGGAGCTCCAAGTCAATGAGTCACTTCTAACAGGTGATCAAACAAAGACTTTTTTGTTGTGTAACATCTCTTCAGGTGAGTCGGAACCAGTTCAAAAATATGTTACACCCATTGCTGCCACGAAATGCGCCATTAGTGACAGATTGAATATGGTTTGCATGGGTGCTACCGTGTCCTCAGGAACTGGAAAGGGTGTTGTCGTTTGTATTGGCAAAAATACCGAACTTGGGAAGATATTCCAGTTTCTTCAGAAGAAAGAAGAAAAGAAAACTCCTCTCCAAGTACTTTTTCCTTAGTGCTGTTATTGCAACTCACTTTCACAAGATAAGTATGGATAACTTCGGCAAACAACTCTCCATCGTCTCTTCTGTTGTTATTGTCTTGATTTCTGTCATTGGCTTCCTTCAGGGAAAGCCCCCATTGCAAATGTTTAACATGGCAGTATCCCTGGTTGTTGCAGCTATTCCTGAAGGTCTTCCTATTGCAGTGACTGTTACCCTTGCCTTGGGTGTTACACGCATGTCCCACCGCAAAGCTATTGTCCGAAAACTACCAGCTGTGGAAGCTCTTGGTGCCACTAATGTGATCTGTGTAGACAAAACAGGAACGTTGACCCAGAATAAAATGACTGTAACCGATATATACTGCGACCAATTGCTACAAGTCGAAATGACTGAACCTGTAATACTTTTTTTTTACTATTCATCCTCTTAATTCACAACAGGTCAGTTTTGTTCATGGAACTGCCAAGTTTGTGAATAACAAAGGTGGTGTAGAAACTTTGAAATCAGGCTCTCACCTTTACGAGCTTATAAAAGTAACCTCCCCAATCACCAAAGTTGTTTCCTCAACTGTACGAATTTAGGCATCTGTTTGTTGCAATAATGCGCGATTTAACGGCGACAGCCTAGTTGGTCTTCCCACAGAGGGTGCACTTTTGTCTCTTGCATCCAAGGCTGGGTTACCAGACTTCAGAAGCGAGATTGCTCGCCAAAGTGAGGTACGTGAATTACTTTCACGTCTTTCTCTTAATCCGTCACACAGGTTCCCTTCAGTTCCCTTACAAAGTGGATGGGGGTCACTTGTGGTGATAGGTTCATTATCAAGGGAGCTCCCGAAGTTGTTGTTACGAAGTGAGAACTTGTTCTTTATCAAGCCTCCTCTCAACTTTCTCCTTCAGGTGCACAAGAAGTTTTGATGGTTCCCCTCTCGATATGCATGAAATTCAACAAGTCGTCATAAACATGTCATCCAAAGCTCTAAGAGTTCTCGCTTTCGCCTGCAGCTCTGGCTCACAAGAAGACATGACTTTCCTCGGCTTGGTGGGTGTCATTGATCCGCCACGACCAGGTGTCAAAGAAGCTATTGCCTCTGTCAAACATACTGGAATCCACGTTGTCATGATTACCGGTGATAGTAAAGATACGGCAATTGCCGTTGGTAAGTTGCGGCTTGTTCACAGCCTTGTATCTAATGGTTTGATAGCTTCCCAGCTCGGCTTGACAGCCTCTTCTGACACAGCGTTGTCGGCGAGTGACATTGATGTAAGTCACCTGAGCAATAGTGCACCCAATTCACATATATTTAGCAAATGTCTCCTGAACAACTCAAGGAAAGGGTTTCCAACACCTCCGTTTTTTACCGAATGACTCCAGCACAAAAAGTGAAAATTGTTAATGCATATAAGGTACAATGATGTTTTCTTCCAGGAGCTTAACATTTTTTCCCAGTCTCTTAATATGGTCACATGCATGACTGGGTAAGTTTTGGATGTTTAAGCTGTTTTCGTACCTAACTTCAACCAAGAGACGGCGTGAACGATGCTCCAGCAGTTTCCAGGAGTGATATCGGTATTGCAATGGGAGCAGGTGGTTCTGATGTATGCAAAGAAGCCGCAGAGATTATTCTTGTTGACAACAATTTTAGCACAATTGGTGTGTATCAAATCACGTGGGTTTTTCTTATTGTTCCAGTTGCTGCAATTGAGGAAGGAAAAGTCATATTCAACAATATTAAGAACTTTTTACACTTCCAACTCACAACGAGTGTCGCTGCAATGGGCCTGATAGCATTCTGCAGTCTTGCCGACTTACCTCTCCCCCTAAATCCTATGCAAATTCTCTGGATCAACATCATTATGGACGGTCCTCCAGCACAATCACTGACATTTGAGGCAAACCGAGAAGCCACCACGCAACGACCAAGGGATCTTAAGGCTTCCCCTGTAGATTTAAAAATGATTGGGAAGATATGTTTGTCAGCCTTCCTAATGGTTGTTGGAACAATGTGGATCTTCTTGCAGGTACAATTATTCCAAAGTTTTCTTGTTTCTCAATTTTCTTGCAGACCATCCCCCAGGGGAAGGCTCTCAGTGAAATGAATGAAGCACCAAAAGAAGCCACAACCATTGGATTTACCACCTTTGTACTATTCCAGTTATTCAATGCTTTCAACTGCAGGCACGACCCCCTTTCTGCATTTCCTCACCTCTAATTCGCCGCCAGATCGTTCAGCAAGTCTGTATTGACCCTCGGCCTGTTCTCCAACATATACCTTACGCTGTCTGTTCTGGGTGCCCTAGCCACACAGATGGTTGTCATTTACCTACCGTTCCTTCAGCTTGTTTTCCGAACCTCTTCCGTTACCATGTCACAACTGGGCCTATGTGTAGCAGTTGCCTCTTCAGTTCTGATTGTTGACGAGCTGTGGAAACTCTTCTCCCTCCTAAGCAAACCAAAAACCAAGAGCGAATAAATCAAACACCAGCAAGACGGTGATTTTGAATACTTTTTTGTGAGAAAATAAATAGACAAATTTTTCAAACAAACAAGAAAATGCCGCTACTCCGACTATCACACCAGTGGAGAAGTTTGAGTTTTACAGAGTATCTGCGAGTCATAGAGAAAGTGGTGTGGGCCAAATAAGTGCTTTTCCTGGACGGACTATGTTGTAGTTCTTTTGGCTCTAATTCCCCAATTCAGCTGTGTTGTTTGGGTGGCCTTCACTCTCGTGGAGAAGTGCATGGGGACCTGTGTCCAGACACAATCGGGGTGAGTTGGCCTTCACTCGGTGGTGCCAGTGACATATTAATTTGAAGGTGTCTATGAGTCCTCTGGAAGTGTGCCTGGGTGAACCATTAAAACTGACTACACCAGGGCAACAATTCTCCAGTTATCTTCTGTCCTTTATCTCTTTTTTTTTTTACCAAGCCATCAGCATGCAATTATGGCAATTCTGTTTTCTTCGACCCTTACTGGGCACCAGAATTAATAACACTTAGAAACCTTTCCCCCTCAAGTGATATGTGTGCAATTGTTCCCATGAGTTTCTCCAACCAAAATGCGGCAGCTATGCCATCGGCAGCACGGTGCTGGAATGGATTAATAATGGACCTTTGGAGTCTCCCACTCCAGTAAGTGTAAAACATTGGGTTTTTCCTCAACCTGTGACAGGAGGATTCCAGTGATTCCAAAGTCATTTCTGTAACAAAGATACTCGAAAAACGAGATTTTACCATGCCCCAATATTTTATGTCAATGTTAGATTTGTGCTTCAGATTGAACCCACAAGAGAGGCCAACCTGGAGCCAGTTGAGGAACGCTATAAGGAAATACATTGTGGAGCTTGTACTTGACCATCCTGACGCCAGAAATTTTTGGAGTCGCTGCTGCCTGTGGTGTGATGTGGTATGCTTATCTTTTTGTAGACATTAGTGACAAAGTGCTGGAGTACAAAGCACTTGCCTTCCTCACAGGGCGGCATTATCGTACTGGGCAGAATTCCTTGGTCCAACTTTTACCCTCCCACTTACTGCAAACCGTCATAGATTTTGCATTTCCACAGGTACCTCTGTAAAGTCATCAGAGAAATAGAGCTTACATTTATATTCAGATGCAAACATATTGGTTCTCTGTTCCTGTTGAAGCGATTGTGCACGAAATTGCCCTGGGTGTTGGACGAGATCCCTCAACTCTAAGGCAATTAATGGGCCTGCACAGTGGTAAAATGTAGAACAGAAACTAACTATCAACGGAAAATCAAATAAGGGTCCTCGCAGCTGTATGAAAGTCCCAATGTCCCTGTGGACTTCAAGAAAGAGGTTACAACTCTGGATCGATTTGCACTTCTTGTGAAGTTATTCGGCGACTATTACTGTCTCCCCTCTGGCCCCGCTGTGATTGACGAGCTATTGACAGTAATGTCTGAACCGTATCATACTTCTTCCTTTGGCATTCTCCCTTATCTGTTTTGAGGTACTTCATGTATGACATGCCCCGGGAGCAAGTTGAACAAGTACTTATGCCTTATCAGACAGGAGCTTTTCTTGTCAGGTTCAGCATTCATTGCACAAGGGAGGCTCCGTTTGTTCTTTCGTTCCGAGGCACATACCCCAGACATACAAGGTAAACCCTAGGCTCTAGGGTTACGAGGAACTAACTCTCTTGCCAGAATTTACTGGCAGTTAGGTTCCCCAGGCTACAGCACAACAATTTCGGCAGCTGTGGGCCAGGAATCAGCACCAACACTCCAAGGCCTGATCACTAAACTACATGCCCGAGGGGTCCTCACAACTCCCTTCAAAGGTGAACGAATCCACACCACTGGATACTACTCTGATTAGCCACCAATCAAACCTTTGTATCGGAATAGAACGGAAAAAAACCCAAAAACCAAAAAGCTAAAATGTGCAATTGCTAACAATCTATCTTATCCCGATACAGATATTGGCCCCCGAGATGCCATCGTACGCCCCCTAGTTCTCGTTGTCTTCGTTGTTTTTACAAGCGCACCTTTCAATGATGACAACTACAACAACTCGGAGATCGTTTATCGTGTTTTTTTTTAATTGTTGTGTTTATCGTGGTGTTTGGGGGGTAGTGAAACTGATTCGTAACACGCAGACACATTGCCCAAATTTTGGCGGAAAGGCACAGAGGCAGAGAGCCTGTTGTTGGTTTGTCCACTTTTTTGCAGTTTTTGTTGTTTGGCTAAACAGTACTCACACACAAAAAAGAAACGAAGCAGGTTGTGGAGACGGTAACTGATCCAGATGGGAAAAAGTACAGGGTGGTAAAAACTGTGCAAGTCACACGGCGTTTCGTTCACAAGTCTGTTATTGAAAGAAGGGTATTTTCCCTATGTTTCCTAAATTATCTATGCTGACTTTTTTTTTTCATTATTATAGGGATGGGCAAAATTCGGAGCATGCAGAGATCTCCCTCCAGGGCCTGAGTCTGGTACTTATCTTTCTTCAGTTAACTCGCAAACAAATGTGCCAGGTATAACTGGAATTGATGATCCCGTCGTTATTGAGCCACCACAAAAAGCAGAGAAGCCAGTCCATGTAAGTTTGTGATTGGAATTTTTTCTTTTTGTTGATTTTCACCTACTAAAACGAAACAGGTTCCCACTGCTGCTACTCAAGATGCTGCTCCGAAGCCAGTACAAATTACATGCAGAAATTGTGGTCAGGAAGGTCACTGGACCAGCAAGTGTCCAAATAAAAAAGTTATTACACAACAAGGAGGGGATAGACCTGAACTTCCCAAAAGAGGTGATTTACCTTCTCAATCTCACTAAGTTGTGATGTTTCACAGAGGAATACACAATTAGAGTCACCAACTTGAGTGAGGATGCCCAGGAGGATGACCTCCGTGACTTGTTTCAACCATTTGGGAGGGTTGACAGAGTTTTTGTCGCCAAACACCGCGAAAGTGGCAAGGCCAAAGGATTTGCTTTTGTCACATATGCTGTCAAGTGTGCATTTCCCTATTCTCATCCCTTTAATCACACCGTTCAGGACAGACGCAGAGAGGGCAATGAAGGCTCTTCAGCATTATGGTTACGATCACCTCATTTTGTCACTGGAATGGGCAAAGTACTTCAACAAACTCATCCCTTTTCTAATCCTTCCCTCTTAGGCCATCGAGGTCATAAAGAGCATAGTAAAAAGTTCTTTTATATATTGTGTTACTCTACAATTAAGAATTGTTGGTTGTCCTCTGAATCAAAGAGCACTTTTCCAAGTTCTTTTTCTTGTAGTCACACATCAACATGCAGTCCTGTGGGTCTTCTGAGGAACCAGAATCCGGGTATTCTGGTTGTATTGTAGTAGCATGGATATTGTGCCTGAAAAGAAAAAGCACAAAGTCAGCCAGGTGGTTTTGGGGTATTTGTTTTCTTTGGCCAAAGACATACGTGTGTAGGACACGTTGCAGCTCGCGAGCCAGTGTCATAAAATCACCTTCCTTGCTAACAGTTATGTGTAAGGTACCAACATGGTCTTGCGATGTGAGCTCCCAAATGTGCAAGTCGTGGATGTCAAGGGCTCCTGGTACCTGGGATTTGTGGTAGATAGACATAAATGGAATTTCACATGGACAGGGAAAGGCACCTTTTTCAGGTCCTCTGTCAATTTCTTCAAATCGACGGACTCGGGCACCATTTGCATTAGAATTTTGATGCAACGCATGACTGTGATTGGGTGTTGGATTAAAATGTAATTAGATTAAAGCACTTACTGAGTGGTATTGATGACTTCAGAATAATAAACGAAACTAAGACACTAGCTGCTGGGTCAAGGTAATATTTCCATGTTTTACTATCATCTATCAGCCATATACACAGTCCAACACCAGTAGCTGCAATACTTCCAAGGGCATCACCCAGAACATGCAGAAAAACTCCATGAAGATTGAGGTTCACCTTCTTGGCTTGGTTTAGTAAAAAAAATAAGGGTTGTGAAGAGGAACTTTTTCTTTCTTTGGTGGCTTCTTCCCCTTATCAGAGGTGGATTGCATCTCAATGTCATGGTCGTGGTCGTGCTCGCCATGCTCGTCTCCGTGATCCTTTTTAATCAGTTAAGGGATTTGTGAAGTTATAGACAATAGAAATTAAATGATACCTCATGTTTGTGTTTATGCTTGTGAGAATGGCCATGTTCGTGGCTGTGCCCATGGCCATGGTCATGGTTGTGTCCAATATGGGCATGCCCAGCAAAAATGATAAGGCCTTCATATTATTGGGTTGTTGCAGTCCAAAAAAAGTGGAAAACCTATAACATTGAGAAGCAACCCCGCACCTCCAACGATTACAATTAACAAGCCAGACTTCACGGCTATGTTTGGTGCAAAGAATGAATACTCCACAAAAGTTCAAGAAATCAACACACTTGGTATTTCAATGAATCTAGAAATTGCCTCCAGAAAGATAAAAATAGCCACACTCAGTAAAAATACACCGTTAACAATTCCTGCCATAATATTAGTACCACCTGAGAGATAAGGGAGAGTAAACCTCCAATGACTTCGGCACGCCTCCAGCCATAAGACATCTTGCGTGAGGCCTGTTTCTCAGCTAAACGAAGTGCAATAAATCCAATAATCTTAGGGTAGTTGGAAAGGAAAAAAACAAAGTAAATATGCAAACAAACCAGTGAGATTTCATCACTGAGCATATGAAAGCCATCAGCAAGCAGAGCAAGGGACCCAGTTATTACTGCTACAGCCACTTCCCCTATACAAAATAACAGTGTCAAAACAGCCATTGCAACCACTCGGCGTGAGTTGCCATCCTTGTACCTATGCACGCATTAGATTGAGTGAAAACCCGGGATTATGGGACCCTGTGGGCCTTAAACACACACACACACACAATCGTATTCACATTCAAGAATCACACGCACGCACTCACCAATGGGTCTTCTTAGTCACAGAATCCAAATCAACTACAGTGGGGCGTGGCTTGTAAATCTGCTCAGCAGGCAGCACGGCCCCAACGGCGTCGTCATCGTCATCGTCGTCTTCGCTGTCAGTGTCTATGTCCCCATGCCCATCGTGATCGTGGTCGTGCTCCCCACGGCGCGAGATTGCATTCTCGAGGTGCGCGGGGGCGCCTGGGCGGTCCTCGTCGCCGTCGCCGTCGCTGCCGCCGCTGCTGCTGCTGTCGGCGCCCTCGCTGCTGGACTCGCTGTGGTGGTGCCGCGACTTGGAGTGGCGGGCGTGGGCGTGGTGGTGGTGGCGGTGGCGGTGGCGCCGCGGCGGCGGCGGCGAGGACACGCCCGAGGCCGCAGAGGACAGAGAGGAGGAGGAGGTGGCGGCCGAGGCGGGGGACTTGGCCGGGCCTGGGGAGTCGGCCACGGCCTTGATTGTGGGAGGGGCCACGGCGGGCTGCGCGGGGCTGGGCTGCTGCGCCACGCCGCGGTGCGACGTAGGGGGCGTGCGTGCGGTGGAGGCAGACGACGAGGACGGCGACGGGGAGGGAACAACACCCGAGGAGGAGGACATCGTGGAGTAGAAGTCTCTTAGTTAATCTGGTATTTTGTGTTGTTGGCGCTTTTCCAACTCCCTTTCACTCGGCGTTTCATCGAATTGTAGTGTAATTTGCATTTGGCAGGCATCATTTTTCTCTTCCACGACTCTTGTGTTCGGTGGGTTCTCAGAGGCGGAAGTTTGCATTCCACCTGCACAAGATGAAGATCTGCATGTACGTTAGTGCCATCTTTCACTTCCTGAGAAGTGGTTATAAATTGAGATGAGTACTATTCAGTATGATGCAGTTTGTTCCCACTTGTTACAGAATAGCTGGAAAAAAGTTATTTCAAAACGAAAGCTGCAAAGGAAACCTGCAGTTGAATGGTGTTATTTCATCATTACAGTCAAATGGAAATGACAACTTTTGCCTCTGAGGATGTTGTGAGCCGAGGTGTGTGGTAGTGGAACTTCCTTGAAGGATTTCATTTATGTCTGAATATGATTTGAGCATTGCCTTCACCACACTGTGTTCAGGCTTGGAATGATGATTTCTAGATAGGAGCTCCTTCTTCTTGTCCTTGATGGTGCAGAAAATCTTGAGGCTCTACTGGTGTTCAAATGAACACTACCATAGAACACCAAAAGCTACAATCATAATACTCTGCAAACAACAAATAAGCGAAAGAAAAGAGAAAAAGGAAACCACAAAAAAAAAGTGCTTCCACACTTTTTTTTTGTGGGGAAGAGACACACCCCCCACCACAGCAGCCCAGCACAAAAAAAAACAAAAAAGGGGAGAGGGAAGGGGGAAGGAGGACAATGCCCACTCTCGGTTTTGAACCGAGGTCGCCTGCATAAAACTCCATCGCACTACCGCTAGGCCAAGTGGGCACGCCCAAGGGTTAAAGGGTCACTTCACTGACGACTTACTTGCTTTTGGCCAAAGGCAGGCAGCGCCACACAAAGCGGAATCGATTTCTTTTCTTTTATTAAAAACAAACTCCAAGCAAAAAACACACCCACGTTTTTGCCTTTTCCAAGCCCTCGTTGCGCAGTCGTCAGGCCTTTGTTCTGCAGGCCAAGGTGTCGTCAGTTCGATTCTTGGTGAAAACAGATTTTTTTTTTTCGGGAAGGGCTGATTTGGGGGTTGGCATTGTTGATACGAACCTTTGGACAGAGTTCTTGCTGGGTTTTTGTTTATTGTTATTATTCTTATTATTTGTTAGTTACTGGCCTATGCCATGTAGTTTTATTTAAACTAGTAACCCCCAAGCCACCATGTGTTACTTACTGGGTCAGAGTGGTCAGAGTGGAAGAAGCACTTTTTTTTTGTGGGGAAGAGACACACCCCCCACCACAGCAGCCCAGCACAAAAAAAAACAAAAAAGGGGAGAGGGAAGGGGGAAGGAGGACAATGCCAGTGGATTGGTATTCCAAGTGCGTGACAGACCTTGTGGACCTACCCAGGAATAATGTACATACTTTAGTACCCTGACTGGCAAGGGAGACTTGCTTGAGCAGCAATACACACAGGCATTCAGTGATGTGAAGCAAACGGTTATATACACTCCACCAGCCAGTGGCCCTAACCACGATGAGTGGAAAGAAGCTCTGAACATATATTTGCCTTAGTGTGCCAGTGTTGAGTTCCTAAAAAGAGTGTTTACTGTGTGTTCTACCTATTGAGGTACCAAGAGCAGTGTAGACCATGATAAACACTCTTGCACTCCAGGAGAGTGAACCTGCATGTTGTTAACGCTATTACCACTCCCTGAAACTTGCACAGAGGTCCCAGGTGATTGCACTGTGGGTTGTGGTGCAAAGGGAAAGGGCAAGGAAACTGCACAAGAACTAAAAGAGAGTGTGGGGGCAAGTGAAGTTAAATAATAGCCGTTTTCCCAGTGACGCTTCTACCAGCAAAGAAACATTATAAAATTAACCAAAAAAGCTGCAGCGTCCATGCGTAAATAGCACTCCCGAATCACGTAGGCTATTATAAAGGGGGCACACGCGGACAAGAGGCCGAGGGCGCGCCGATTTCTCGGGCTCCTCGGTGATGTCTTGTGGCGTTGTGCCCCCCCTGCGGAATCCGATTTCTAACCGAGCTCATTGCGGTGTCCCTGGCTTCTCTGTTACCTTTCCAAGAGAAATGCCATTCTGAGCATCGACACATTGAGGCAGAGTGAATGGTTGAGCTCTTCATCAGGGAAACCCTGATGATCAAACACGCTGAACTGACGAGCGGTTTTTTATCGGTTCAAATTTTGTTCGAAAGACCAAATGGCGTGCTGTGTGCCGTTTTTGTTGATGGTTACGTTTTCCGTAGTGGAAGCGTGGCTTGTGCTGGTCTTCCTGCGTGTTGATGCCCTGATCACTTTCTCTTGGTGCCTCGTTCAAGCTAGCTTTTTTTTTTTTTTTTTTGATTTGAGAGACTTTTTCGTTTCGATTCCTTAACTCTTTGCTGCTGGCAGGTATTTTGTATTTATTCCATTTTGGGTGTGTGCTGTTGGGTATGAGGTGTTCGTGTGGTGGGTGTTTATTCGATGGCGTGGGATGAGGAGGCAGCCGGGCCACATTGGAGCGTGGTTGTGGGTGGCTTGCATTGGCATATTGATAGCACTCTTCACTGTTATGGTGACAATTCAGCTGGAGGACGAGTGTGTCTCTTTGCTCTTACCACTCATCCTCCCTTGGGAGTGACACCTTGTGTCTTTTCTTTTCCCCTTCTTCACTTAGGTTTACAAACTGGTATGTGGTGTTTATTCCACTTTGGCTCGCTTTGCTGCAACTCCTTGTTGTTGACAAAAATTGGCCGGAAAACAAGAGCCAAGTTAGAGCTTTCTGCACTTACCAGTTCTGTTATTCTCAACGCCACTAGTTCCATGACCCGGAATTAGAGGATCCCCACCCTTCTGTGTACAGATATCTGGCAATACTGCCCACAAACGCAATTTTGGCTGCTATAACTTTCTGCAGTGAGTACCATCATCTTTCCGTTTTAAACACTAAAACGGTCTTCAAACAGTAATACTTCCACTTAAGCTAGAGGATGTAATACATGCCTCCTGGGCTTGGTTACTCATCCCATGGTACTACATTGGGGTTCTTTCATTCCTCGTCCTGATGACCAACATTCTTGATGCACATGAATGTTCACAGAGTACTTTCAATGCACTCTTTATACCATCCATGGTACTGACCCTTGTCTGCACTTGGGTCATCACCCTGGCACTGTACCTCTGTGATGTTGTTAACTACATCACTCTGTGCGCTATTCCACTTTTCATCATAGACTTTGGCCTCATGATTGCACCCTGTTATTGGTGCTGCTGTGACTGACCACAAACAACCCATGTTTTAATACAACCCCACCACTGTCTATCAATAACAAAAATGGAAAGAGCACACACCTTCTCTAAGCACACAACAACCAAAAACCATTTACACGCCCAAAATAGCTATCTTCAAGTAACATGTTTGTTTTCCTATCAAAAATTAGAGGGCAAATTCTTTGGTGGGGTGAGAATCGTGATTGGAGCCGGTAGAGTGCATTCCCACACAAGCTCGATGATCGAGTTGATCACAACCAGAGGCACTCTGGTGTGATACAGGCTGCTACGTGGGTTTTTGTACCAGCCGGCAAGAATCGGCTTGATGTCCTGCCAGCACGGCAGCGAGTAGTAGACGAGGGTCACCACGCCGACGGCGACGACGCGGTCGAGGTCGCGCAGGATTATGCGGCCGAGGGAGGGGTAGGCCTTGTACTCCTCGACGCAGATGGGTTTGAGTGGCCGGAAGAGGACGGAGGCGCAGTCGCCGGTCGAGATTGTGGGAGGGTTACGGGCGCGGACGGTATTTTTGGTGTCTTTGTTGAAGGTGCAGAGAATCTGTTGGATGCGGCAGGGGAGCTGGGCCTGGTGACAGAACATTGTGGGAGTGTAGCCTCGCTTGATGGTTTTGGGATGGTATGTGACGACTATCTGGTGTGGAATGAGAACGCTTTTTTTGGGAGAGAATTCTATTCTATGGTTACCCACCCCATAATTAAAGCTCAAGGATGATGATGGATATATACGCAACGTGAGCACAAAACATTGTGGCCTTCATTGGGGGATGGTTGTCACGCAGTCCAATGACATCTCCAGTTTGGAAATCCCAGCGGCAAACACTCCTTGTGTTCACTCCAACAATACTTCCAGGAAAAGCCCTCTCAAGTGGATCATAGTTGTATTCAATGCTTCCCACAGTAGAGATTATCTTGGAAGGTCTACTCAGAGCCACTTGATCCCCAGGTTTCACTGTTCCACTAACAATGGAACCAACAAGCACAATGCCAACACCACAAATTCGCAGGGGTTCATGCACCGCCATTCTGAGGGGTTTAGATGAATCAGCCCACGAGCGTGGTTCTGCCCTACAGATGGCTTCATAAAGAGTAGGGCCTCGGTACCATTCCAGCGGTCGAACATTGGAGTCTGAGATAGCTCTGCCAGAAATGTTTACACCCTTCTCTGCACTCATTGGCACAAATTGAACTTGCCTATCTACCTTATATCCTATCTACAAATTTAAACAAGCGCATGTTTTTTCAGGTGATGGAACAAGTACCTTGGCCGCAATTTCGGATACACATTCCACATTCAGCCGGTACCTTTCCTCTGACCAATTCACCTCATCCATGTAATTGACAGCTACCACAATATTTTGGATTCCCGAGGCATAGCACGCTGTGAGCAGGTCACGGAACCCATCAGGATTTAAATAAGGTGCCACAGTGACCAGAACGGCAACATCACTCCCAAAAATTCCACGGACAGCGCTCTTGAAGAACTTCTTCTGTCCCGGTGTGTCTACCAAGACCATGCCTTTTCCCATTCCTTCCTTGGAATTAGCCGGGCAGGGCATTGGGAACACATTCTTCAGAAAGAATGTGTGGTGCGTAGCACTAAAACCCCGTTCCCACTCATATCTCCGAATATCACTTAATTCTGCATAGGTCGATGGTCTCTTTTTGGTTTTTTTTTTTTTTTAATTTTAGCCATTGCAAACAAATAAAAATAGAAGAGAACATGTGCATTGTTGTCGTTTCTGTAATCCGACTCACGCATGACGCCGCTCATAAAAAGTCTCCGAGTCGGGGGAAGATGTCCGCCTACTTCAACCATAAGGCGTCCCACAACTGTGGATTTGCCCACGCTCGCGCTACCGACCACTACGACCTTGATGTCTCTCACGCTCTTCATGTTTTCGTTTTCCGGTAAAAGGTGTGGTGAAGACAAAACGAAGAAACGAAGGAGCTGCGTTTTTCCTTGTGGTTTCTTTTTTGATTGTTTTTGTACACTGAAATAATAAAGAATTTTAGCCCCATTTCCGGTTATAAGTGGAGGGGAGTGCTTCTGTGTGGAGTTAAAGTAGAATGGGTGGTAAGGGGTGTTTACTCCAAATTTAACTTCTGATTCTGTATAACTCTAGAAATCTCGGTGAGCTTGTCAATAGCTTTCTGCAAGGCCTCCAATTTTTTATCACAGCGCTCTGTAAGAGTGATTAGTGATGGGTGGTAGGGGCAGATAAGGCAATACCTTCTTCAGACATTTTTTCCATTTGCTCTTCAGTAAGGCCGAATCCCTCGCGGAAAATTTCCGGCCAGTTCCACTTCGGGTTGGTACAGAATGGGCACGGGAAGGAATCGGCGCGGGAATGGTCATGTGGTTCTTCATGTGCCTCTTGAAGCGGTGCTTCGATTTCTGCTTTGGTGCCCAGCTCACTAAGATCATCGGCGAATATCGGAAGGAGGTTGTCAAGGTCCGTGTCCAGATCTTCTGCTGCACCATCGGATTTGTCCCCTACTTTATCTGCATCCTTAGCCTTATTGTAAAGCTCCTTAGCAAGATCCTCTGCTTTCTTCTTGAGTTCAAGGTCATCGGGATGAGCTTTGCAGTCGTCCAGAATAGGTTGTACCTCGTCAGCTCTGTGCTTCAAATCATCCGCAAGACCGTCTGCATTATGGGCAAGTTTATCAGTCTCGTCGGCGTGATCTAGGAGATCCTTGCCGACTTCAGGAGTAATTTCGAGAGGGAGGACAAAGGATCGAGCCTTCTCAATATCTGGTTCTCCGTCTTTAACTTTATTCTTCAAATCATCGGCTAATTTCTTTACGTCATCCACCAGTTTCTGTGGTTCAGCGCACTCTGCTTTCTCTGAGGGGTCTGCACAGTCCTGGGCCTTGTGCTTTGCTTCTTTAGCTTTCTTTTGCGCCTTTTTAGAAGCCTT
This sequence comes from Pelomyxa schiedti, assembly GCA_020536535.1. Classification (NCBI taxonomy): domain Eukaryota; phylum Evosea; order Pelobiontida; family Pelomyxidae; genus Pelomyxa; species Pelomyxa schiedti. The sequence continues at coordinate 32,337 of JAHLWZ010000802.1, forward strand.
ATCGGCTTTCTTTGCGAGGGCCAGCGCATCTAGGGCCTTTTCAAGAGCAGGCACAAGCTTGTCCGGATCAGCTTCTTTTACAGCCTCTTCAGCTTCATCTGCAAGTTTGTCGGCGTGTTTTGCTTGGTCGTCTGCTTTATCTGCATCTTTTTTAGCTTCCTCGGCCTCGTGCAGAATATCATCCTTAATATGAGGTGGGATATCCTGCAAAGGTTTCACTATCTCCTGTGCTTGCTCTGCAATCCCCTCTGTCTCTGGTTTCTTTTCATGAGCATTATGCGCAAGATCGTGGGTTTGTTTACAGGCTTTGTTTACTTTTGGTACTACATCGGAGGGATCAGCAGCGGATGGAACAGCTTCCAGTTTTTTGCAATCATCAAGTGCTTCCTTGGCGTCCTCCAATGCTTTCTTCGATTTCTTCAGGGCTTGTTTGGCATCATCCAATAATTTATCTTCATCTTCAGGTGAGAGAGGGTGTCCAAGTGCCTCCAAAGCTTTGTCATCTGTTTCCTTTGCTGTACGAATGGCATCATGTGCACGACCCTTGGCAATGAGGGCCTTGTTAAAAGCAGGATCATATCCTACAGGAGGAACGTCTGGATTAACTGCTGCTACGTTCTTTGCTGTGTTGACTGCATCTTGGGCAACACTGTCTGCTTCTACTGCTATTGGAAGAGCTTTGTCAACAAATTCTTTAGCAACTTCCGGCTTGGTTGGGATGTGTGGTTCATAATCATGAGCCTTCTTAAGCTCTTCCATCGATTTACCGTGATCCTTGTCGGCATGATCTTCCTTCCCTTCTGTTTCTGCTTTCACATCATTATATTCCTTGATGTCATCTGGTGATGGTTCCTCGGCGTCTGGATAGAGATCATTCTTGTGCTTGATCCGGAGGTCACATTGCTTAGCTCTTTCCAACTCTAGAGCATTGAGAATATCGTCAGCAGTGCCACGGGCCTCCCCGGCTTTGATTTTGGCTAATAAAGCTTCTTCGTCTGCGTCATCTGCCTCGGTTGCAGCCTGCTCAGCAGCTTGAATATTTTCCGGTGTTGGGTGGATCTTAGCTTCCTCTTCAAGTTTATCGGCTTGATCATGGGCTTTTTCCTTCGCTTCTTCTGCTTCTTCCACTTGCTTCTGCGCGTCTTCTGCGTCCTTTACCGCGTCAGCGAGCTTCCTCTCGAGGTCCTTGACCAGTTCATCTACAGCTGCCACCTCAGAAACTTGCTTTGGTACGTAGGGTTCGAAGGCATTTGCCTTGTCCAGTTTGTCAAGGGCATCCTGAAGATTTATATCTGCTTTCTTTGCTTCCTCTTGAACAATAGGTCCAAGTTCGTCAGTGGGCTTTCTGTCTTCCATATTTGGTTCGTGTGCTTTATCCCACTCGTCTGCTTGAACTTTGAGATCCTCTACAGCTGCACGTGCCACATCTGCATCTTTCTTAGCTTCCAAGGCCTTGGCTTTGTGTTCACCAGCGTCCAACTTAGCGTGTAGAGTTTCGTCCTCTGCTTTCTTGGCATCTTCATCACCCTTCTGAGCACGCAATATGCTTTCAGGGGAAGGGTGGAGATGACTCTCGTCATCAAGGAAAGCGGCATTCTTCTTTTCTTCATCTTCCTTGCGCTGGTAAAAAAGTAATGAGTCACCAAACAAACAGGTAAATTTGGTGAACCTTGTGATCCAGGAGCTTGTCAGCCTTATCGTCAAGGCTTTCGGCGGCTTTGGCAAGATCACCTTCCTTTTCTTGCTCCTTCTTCATAGCTTCCAATAATGGCTCCAAGAAAGGATTCTTTTCCTTAGGTAAATCAAGGATGATATCCTCCAAGTTATCTTCAGCATATGGCGGAAGATTAAAACCGAGAGGAACGTCGGGCTCCACCCCTAGGTCAGTATCTCCAAGCTCAGGTGGGGCAACAGCACTGTGCATTGCCATATCCAGATCTTGGGCAAGTTTCTCAGCAATCTCGGCAAGCTTGTCAGCTTCTTTGGCAAACTCACGAGCAGCTTTTGCCATTTCCAGTACTTGAGGAGTATCTTCAGGGTGCTCTTGTAGGTGCTCGACAGCTTTTTCCAACTCTTTTACCTTATCAAGGGCTTGTAGAGCTGCTTTTTCTGCTTCTTTTGCAGCCACGTCAGCACGATGCGCTTTTTCTTTAACTTCTTCCGCCTGTGGCTTTTGTTCAACAGGCGCTTTTTCCGCAATCATGGCAGCCTTTTCAGCCTTCTTATCGACTACGTCAGCTCTTTCTTTTGCATCCTCTGCCATTTTCTTTGCATCTTCAGCCAGATCGGGAAGAGGCACTGTCTCAGGAGGAACATGATCCATGAGATCCCTGACCAATTTTTTAGCTTTTTTGTGGGCGTGCTCTGCCTTGTCCTTTGCTTTCTTGGCTTTCTGTTGCGCGGGAATTGCGGCTAGATATGCAGGCTTGATCAACTCTCGAGTCTCACAATCAATAGGAACCTGCTTGGCTACCTGGTTCGCTTTCTTTGCTTCCTTCAAAGCACTATCAGCATGTTGCTCCTCTCTATCAGCTTTTTTGGCAATTTCCTCCTTCTGCTCAGGAGATAAATCCGAGTCCGGAATCTTTGGCAGTATCTCCCTTGCTTTATCACAGTACTTCTCAGCTTCTTTGCTATGTTTTCCGGCCTTCTTGGCATCGTGACGAGCAATCCTAGCAGCCGCTAGAGCTTTTGGCTTGAGGTCTTCTTCGTCTGCGTCGGCAACCCCCTCAGCTAAGGCATCAGCACATTGTGATTCTGCCTGGTTTCCCATGTCAGCAGCTTTTCCAGCCTCCTTAGCTGCCTGACGACAAGCTTCCAGTTTGTCATCCATTACTGAGGGATCAATGACATCAGAGCCCAACACTTCCTGTAGATCATCTTCCACTTCTTCCGCCTGTTTCAATGCTAGGTCTGCAGTTTTTTGGGCTTCCAAAGCCTGCTTCTTCTTTTTGTTCAAATTGTTCTTCTTCTCTGGGTCTGTTGTTAATTTATCTGCTAACTTGCAGTCCTCCACAGCAGCCTCAGAGGAGCCCACTGCATCATGAGCGTCATCAACGGCCTTGGCAGCAAGCTCCTGAGCTAGTTCTGCAGGACTGATTTTTGGTGAAGCTGGACGAGGAGAGGGCAATTTCCGTGGCGATCTGGGCTTCCATACATGATCCGGACTAGGCAATGTGTCAAACAACAAGGGAAAAAAGATCAATGAAAGTACATTTTGGGGAACTCAATAGTTTCGCTTTCTTTTGTGAGATCCTTCTCCAAAGCTTTAATTGCTTCAGCAGTCGCCTTCATAAATAAGGTTAAAATATCGTCAAATGGGGCAGAGGTGGAGGACACACGTTCTTTGTCTCTGGAAGGGGAGCATTTTCAGGCAAGTCCCTTTTCAGGTTGTCCAGAAGACGAATAAGCCTACTTTCTGGGGAACCTTGTTTGTCCAGACACTCCAATTGACCTTCTAGAACTTTTTTGGCAGCCAACGCCTCCTCTTTGTCTGGTCCATCCATAATTTTAAGGAACTCATCAATTGGCATGAAATCGTCAACCAGATTTCTCAACACATCTTGAGCAGCGTGCCTTACATCCGGATCAAGGTGGGGGTTGGAGCAAGTTTCTAAAAGAGGGAGTAGGGTCTTGTGCAGTCCATTTGGTCCCTCTTTGCCTAGTTCTTCCAAGTGTTTTAGAGCATCCATCTTTCAAAATTGTTAGATGAAGGAAATTGTGTGTACGTCGCACCAGCTGAGGTTTATCTGAAGATTTCACTAACGCCTCGATTGCAGGTGCAGCTTCAGCCATTCGCTTTGGATCAGGCGGGGGGACACGTTCCAGATGGACAGTGACAACCATCTTGCTGATTTCCCAGGGATAGTCATTATTTCCAGGGACTTCTTTTACCTAAAGCAGGGGTAAATAAAAAATGAATAAAGGGAAAAGTAAAAAAAAAGATATGCCAATAGGATACCCTGGAGTAAACAGGAATTTCACGCAATCTATTTTGGACAAGAGCAATACTATGTGTTTGTACGTCCGGGCCCAGTTGAACATTGTGGTTTAACATAAGACATAGGTTATTGTTTTCAGTGTTGATAACCCAAGTGTATCGTTCTGAAGGAAAATTAGGACAATGAAAGAGAGCGAGCATTAAAATTATTTAAGCATATGAATTGCGGAAAAGGGAATTCAGTACCAGGGGCGGAAAGTGGTTTTATGACTTGCTTGCATTCCGATTCTTTTTTTTTCAGTTCCGCCCGCAACTCCTCAATTTCTTGGAGTAATGATTCGGTAGTCATTTGCAGTGTGTTGTGAGTTATGCTCTCGTCCTTGGTTGTCGGGTTTTTTCTTTTAATTTCGCGCGGTACGGCCGCACTGTTGAAGTCTTTTTGTTTTTTTTTGTTGTAGTTCTTTTCCGTTGAAGCCCCGTGTTTCCACGGGGCCGAAGATGAAATCGCGGAAAGAGAGTATGCTCCCACAATTAGGTTCTGATAACAGCGATGAAAAAGAAAGAAAGGAAGCGTAGCACGGGGGTTGACTGGGGGCAAGCCGCTTGCTTTGTTTGTTTTTTTTTATTTACATCCTAAAGATTTGTACAACAGAGGTAACAGGTTCTCTACAAAATGGGCACTGTGAGGTCTTGCTCATTATAGCTTTGGCACAAGAACAGCAGAGTCCCATGTGACCACAGGGAGCAAATGCACTAGTTGTGGTTGGTGGAAGAAAAAACCTAACAGGCAAGGAAAGAGTTGTATACCTGTTTACTGTTGCCAAGCAGCACACAACACAGGCATCGTTGGTCTTGTGGTGCAACCTTCTGCTTCTGATTGCATGAACACCCTTTGAATGGAATGGTTTTGGTTTAAGGCTGGAAGAACTTGTCACACTATTTGTCAGAGAGACTGGTGTGTTGCTGTTGATACTGAGCCTGCTCAAGGATTCACTGGTACCTTCTACTTGGGGAGCGGAAACTGGTCTAGACTCCACAATGGAAGTTGTTGAGGAGTGATTCTGTGATGGAGGTGGTTGTGAAACTGTGGAGAGCGCTGAAATGGATGTGTGGTTGGCTCGTGACAAGTTGCTATCAGTTGAATTTGTATTCACAGTCACGTGGGTAGTTGTGGGGCTGGCAGAGACAGGGTCCAGCAGTGCGTGGGTTGTTTCCGGTGCTGCTGCATGCTGTACAGTGCCATCCCCACTCCCATCTGGTGCAGTGGGTTGTGGTGGTGAAAGCCTTCCATCTCCAGTGTTCTCCGGCTCAGCTGCAACAACAATATGGAGTACATTGTCAGGGGCGTTTCCAGTCACATCGGCAGGTTCTCCTTCCACTGTGGCGGGCTCTCCGGTATTAATGGCTGCATCTTGAGAGACCAGTGCATCTGATGCACCCAGCTCAGTCAAGTCCATTACACCAACTGCACCCATTCCCATTATCATTCCCTCACTTCTCCGCATATACTCCAGCATCTCATCAACCAAGTCGTCAAGCTTGATATCAAGAGTAGTAGGGTGGCCAGCCCATCTCTGATGTATATACTCTTGCACGCGATTGTCTGGAAAGCCCATTTCAACAAGATGCCTTCTAGCATCTTCAACAGTTAGTTAGTTTTCGTAGAGAATAGAAAATAATGAAAGGTTACCTTCTTGGTTTAAATTTGAAGGGTGGCAAATAGTACATTCACGAGGAACTCTGTTGTGAGGACACATTCCACCCGTCGTAGAAGTACTGAGAAGCTCCTCCTGAAACGGACCAATATCAGGAATGTCGGGAGTATACCCCGTTCTATTTTACATTTTAAGAACCACTAGCTGAAAAAGTAACTATGTTTTCATGAAATAACAGTCGCAAAAGTGGCCGATACCTGAGCGCAGAGCGAGAAGCAAATGTACTCGCGTTGCCTGACCTCATTTTGGGGTAGTTGTGCCTCCTTGTGTGGACGTGGTGCCTCTCGTGGGGTGACTTGGTCACCACGCACCCCATATTTGTGTATCAGTGTGTAACTTTCTGTGTTAGGTGACACAGACAAACAAGCAGCAACGAGAATAGAAGAGCACGGTTCTTCACGTGATGATGATTTAGTTGCAGCTGAAGAACAAAGGTGCCTTCCTGGAAAAGGCCCACGATGGAAATTGGTCCCAACAGGGGCGAAAGTGAGACGAAGGATTCACACTTCGTGGTTTCTGGAAACCAAGAAAAAAAGTCCGGCCGGGGTTTTGTTGTTGTAAACTGTCAAGTGGCACCGACATTTTGCAGATCTGACACAACTCATCAAAAAACTGAAAGCCGGTGGTGCTGTGAACAAGCCGGTGTCGCGTCAAAGTTCTTTCTTGTTGAATGCCTAAGAAAACAGCTCATAACAATAACAAACAAGTTCAACACAATGGTGTTGTTGCGCACCATCACGCCGTAGATCCTCATGTTTCACACGCGACTGTGAACAACAAATCTGGGGCCGCTACGAACACGCAGAGCTACGGCAAAAAGACAACTGTGACACCCAAGCCAACGACCACTACAACGACGACTACGACTACTACGAGCACAAACACAAATGCAAAACCGAGTGAGATCTCAGCACATACAAAACTTGAGCAGAGGAAAGGTCGTGGGTGCCCTGTGGCGTGTTGGGTGCTGCTCGGAGTTTTGGTTGGTATCACCTTGGCACTGGTTTACTTGAGCCTGTATCCCAGTGAGTACTTGGACAGCAATCCATACACTTCTCCTGTTACAAACGTACTGGCCGGTGTTGTCTCCCTTATGCCTGCATTTGCCGCCAGGGATGTTGGTGCGAGTGTTGTGGGTGCAAAAGATCTGAATTCCACCATTATGCAACAACTGGGAAATATGCTGAGCCAACAAAAGCTTTACGACATGTTAGGATTGGAGCTATCTGTTGTCTCCCCGGTTTCTCCTATTACCTTCCACCCCATTTCCTTATACTCCATAGGGTTACAAACCACGGTACCCAGTTGTATTTGTACCTGGAGCAATTTCCACAGGCCTGGAGCTGTGGCAGGGGAAAGATTGCGCCAAACGCTACTTCAGACAACGCATGTGGGGTACGTTGACCATGATGGAAAGTGTGCTTTTACAAAGCAAATGCTGGTTTTTAACAATTAGCTTTACATTTTATTTTAACCTTTCATGAAGGATTGAGCACTTGATGCTTGACCCAGTCACTGGGTTAGATCCTGATGGTGTGAAATTGCGCCCTGCTATGGGAATGGAAGCTGCTGATTACTTAGTACCGGGATACTGGGTAGTAGAGCGTAGATCTTTTTCTTTCTTTCTCAAACATTTTTAATTAATTTTCTTCTCCCAGATTTGGGGGAAAATCATTGAAGCCCTTGCAGATGTAGGATACGATAGCAATAATATGTTTATGTGGGGATATGACTGGCGCCTTCACTTTGAAAACATAGAAGTGAGGGATGCCGTGAGTACAATTAAAACCTTGGTTTCATTCTTACACAATGCAGGGCCTTACGAAGCTTAAAATGGTACTTACTCAGCTCAATGATATCTTTAAATAAGATAACCCAAGACGTTTTATTGCTTGTATAAAACTCCAGATGATAGAAATGGCGAAGTCTGTTCAACGTGAACGAGTGGTCCTACTTGCTCACAGCATGGGATCTCCCCTTCTATTTTATTTCTTCAAATGGGTTGAGAGCCCTCTGGGTGGCAGTAAGTGTGTAACGTAATATTCCCAAGTTAAGTATATTCCAGACGGAGGACCCAACTGGGTGAATGATCATGTCCATGCGTTCATCAACATTGGAGGCGCCTTCCTTGGTGCCCCAAAATCTGTTAGTGCTTTATTCTCGGGAGAGATGAGAGATACTGCACACCTAGGCCCATTACAAGGCTATCTCGTAGACAGCTTAATTTCCAAAGTGCAAAGGCGAGAGCTTTTTCACTCATGGGGAAGTCTTGGTGCTTTGATGCCCAGGGTAAGGATAAAGGGGAGCGAGGGAAAAGACTAAAAGGGGAAAAAGGGAGGAAATGCCATATGGGGTAATCTTACACATGCACCCGATGACTCCACAAACGGGTTGATGACTAATGGTAGAATGTTTAGATTTGATCATAATAACACCTATCTGTCAATGGACGAAGTGCGATGTCCAAATAATTGGCATGGGAATTTCACACAATACTAGGTTGTAAATTTACTCATGACTGTGCCGCTTCTGAAGCAGTCCTTATCCAAGTAATATATCAAGAAAACTGCCTATTCCAATATCCACAAGATATTCTTTTGGATCAAAATTCGAACCCTACATGGAAAATAATCCCTCTTATTGGAGCAACCCACTTGAAGCACCCCTACCCAATGCACCTGATATGACTGTTTACTGTTTGTATGGTGTTGGAAAGAGCACTGAAAGAGCGTATGTTTTCGATTTGTTAATCTGTTTCCAAAATTTCTCCAGGTATCACTATCACCACGACGGGTCACCACAGGGGGAAGTCATAAACTACAAGTGTGTATTTTGCCCCTATGACAGTAACAAACAATTGTTTATTTCTTGTAGAGTTTTTAACTCCACTGCGAGGGTGTTCTCAGGTGTCCAAGATGTGGATGGAGATGGAACCATACCACTAATCAGTTTGGGGTACCCTTTATTATTTATTTCTAAGATTTGGGTTAATTTCTTGCACAGGTATATGTGTGTGAAGGGATGGCCGGACAATGATGTCTTGAATCCAGGAAGGTCTCCAGTTGTTACTAAAGAGTGTATGTACTTCTATTCTATGTTATGTACCTGAGAGACCACAGATCAACACCTTCCCGCTGCCTTGAACATTAGAGGAGGCTACTCCACAGGAGACCATGTTGACATCATGGGCAACCGACAGCTCCTCACCGACATTTTACACGTTGTTGCCGATCACGAGTACAACGTGCAAAGCACTATTCTTTCTGATTTGCTCAACATGGTAAACAAGGTCCAACTCTAATAAAAAAAGAACTGGTACTCGTTTTCTTTCTTTCATTTTGTATGATGAAGGGTGCCAGAAAGACCAGATACTTCGATTGACTGTGTTGGTGGGATTCGTGCTTGGCGTGGTGATGTCGGTGCTATTGTGTACGATAGGAGATCAGAGCAATTGGGTGCCATAAAGACCAACCTTCACAGTTTTGCCATCTGTCTTGATTACAGGAGAAGAGGCATCCGCATCGAACTTGGACAGGTTGGCAAACGGGGAACGGCCAACTCCCACAAGTACTATCGATATCGGGGGTGCACTTGCTCGAATAATCGCTCTGTTTGTGGCTGTATTGATAAGTTGTTGTTTGGTCAGTACTTTGATAGAGAAAGTAGAGAAACAAGAGACTGATGCACACCGGGGATGCGGAACCCGTCTCCATCAATGAAGAAGCATAGAACCATGTACTCAAAAGTAGCGGTGATCCTGTGCTCTCCATTCCATATCCCAGCCGTGAGCAGAGCCCATATCACCAAGAGTGACATGGGGACGGGCCTTGTGGTATGCCTTCAGAACACCCTTGATACCTTTTTTGCACGCTCCATCTGCTTGACCCATCTCAAAGAAGGGTGGGAAGTCGTTGTGGTAAGCACCACCATATCCGTACCTACAATATTTTCAGTCTTAGAGAAAAGGAAAATGAGTACTACAAATATTGTCTGGCGTGTAGGACTTCAACACCTGTTGGCCAACAGCACTTATACACGTTTCATACTAGATTTTAACGGGGAAGATAAAAACACTTAGAAACGGTCAAAAACAATCTTTGCCTTACCGGATTTGGGTGCTCTCCAATGTTATGCATAGCACCGTTTGAGGATGTCATATCCAAAACCATCCAGGGCATCATTTTCATTCCACACCCCAGAGCTTGTAGAAAGGTGGAAGTTGGGAGTATCTTGGGGTAACTTGGATCAGAATTTGTCACAATTGGATGAGTAATCATGGGTAGAACCCCCGCTGCCATAAGGCGTCTATATTTAACCGTCTTGGAAACCACAACCTTCACCTACAGGTTTTTTTCGTGCGCGTTAGAGCAGGCATATAATAAGTGAACACACTGTTCCAGCTGAGGATGAACCCCGCTTAGGGTGCTGGATGGGTACAACTTTTTCCATACGTCCTCCTGGTGCAAGATTGTTGTAGTCTGTTATGGTGAAAGGGAAAGGAGCCGTTCCAAGAGGGTCATCCTTGAGAGGATCATGATCAAAAAGCTGGATAAGACCACCACCAGCTTGTGAAAATTAGTGTCTTGATTCTGGTGAGATCAACTGTACCAGCAGATCCAGGAAGCACTTCATAGGGCTTCCAAACAGGATTCAAAGTCTTTTTTATATACTTGCTTTTTAGTATCACAGTACCAGCAGAGTTTTTCCAAACTTGATAAGTCACGTTTATGTTGTAAAGAAAATTACACTACACACTGAAGTAGGGGTCTGAGGTCCCTCCAGAGTCGGCCGCAATTAAATCTTGTGGGAAAGGGAATAAGCCATAGGACAACAAAACTTACCCACCTTGAGCACTTATTTGAATCGTGGTGTCGCTCTCAATTTGCCTATGGCATGTTATGTAGGGACCAACGAAAACACAAAGGTACCATTGAGGCATACGATAGTCCTCCTTGATGGCTCTCACATCCAGATGTGGGATGAAGGAAACGCCAGGCGGTGGAACACGCTTGGTGAGATCCAATGCAGTAACAAGAAGTTGTCCAGGAGCCACGGCTGGGTACTGCTTTTGCATGATGACCTTTCCTGATGGTTTTGTAAACTGCAACGGTGGAAGGGGTCCGTCGACGTGCTGTTAAAAACGAATGACTGTGAGATGTACCATAAAGTATAAACACACTGCAATAACTAAGGAAAAAGCGAACCTATCAGAGAGAGTGTGTACGAGAGCAAAAAAAGCAAAAACCCAAAAAATAACACAAAACACAGACTTGGTGCAGCTTCAAAAATTGAGGACACCATGTCGACTCTGAACAGCTTCTGGGCCGTTTCGAACGCGTACTGCGTAGGCACGGGGACTGAGAATTTCATGAATCTCGCCGCATCGGGTGCAGAAGGAGGCGGTGGAGGCAGTGAATTCCACTCGGTTTCACCGAGTCAGACTGGTGGCCCTGGTGGATTTTTATTGCCAGCTGCGTAAACTACAACCTGAGGAGTTGGAGTGTTGTTACAGCACGACATTGTAAGAGACATGACAACGTTGGAAGATATAGTACGTGCAAAAGAACAAGTGCAAGACACAGCCGGCATTGTTGGTTTCGGTTTTGAACGGGCCGTGGTTTCGGAAGAAAACAAATTGGACTCTTCTTCGAGGAAAAAATCCGAAACCGAGTGAACATCAGTCGAATTGATGGTTAGTGCCGTTTTGTGCGTTCCAGCCACTTCGCCATCTTGCCACTGATTGACAGTAAAGAGGTCCCGTATGGCCTCGTGCCGGAGACAGATCCGGTCTGTAAGATTGGTCAATTTGGTTTACAAAAAACCAAAGAACACACTTGTGCATTGATTCGGAAGATGTATGGCTCGGATTTGTACAAATATGTGACGAAGTGAATGGGGAAATGCACGAGAATCGCCTTGGGGTTCATAAAAACAGCAAAACACGAAAACTTGTTGTGTGTGGATGATATTTTATTTTGGGTTTAGTACCAAATAGGATCGTAGGGAGCATACGTTTCGCCAATAAGGAGGGTTGGTCTTAAGAGCAAAGTTTTTGCACTCGGTGTCTACTTCTTCTTTTAGTTCAGTTTTAACCATATTCCAGGCATCAGCCAAGCTTACTCCAACTTTCCCTCTATCAATTGGGGGATATTCCTGGCCTTTGGGTAAGACAATATTGGTGCTCCGGAGCATACCGAGGAGAAATTGAACAGCACAGGGTCCTGGGAGTAAATTGTCCGCTTTTTTTTGCTGCTTTCAGCACCTTGTTTCTGAGTGTGCCTGTTTTGGGGTACAGATTTGGAGTGGGGAGGTTTAGAGGATGCGATATCTTCTGGTACATCCCATTCATATATGACCCCAGATGTCTTTTGGAGAGGTGAGTTCCGTAAAGCAAGGAATGAATTATTCTTAACGTTTGCTACGTGAATTATGTCCAGGTTCCAGTCACTCAAATCTTTGTCAATGAGAGATTTCTCTTCCACATTAGCATCTGCGCATGTGTAGAGGTTGTAACACTGGTTCACAGTGAGTCATTATTGGTATTAGGAATAAAACCTTTGGAAAGAAGACTCTATCGTGCGCTTGCCATTGATTTTCACTTGTACTGTAAATGTCGATGTTCCAGACACCTTGAATTGAACAACTATTTGAGAGTGAGAGATTTTTATAAAAATCGACTACCTGAAGACCCAGAATGGAACAAGGCGTTCAATCTAAGAAAACTTTACAAATTATGTGGGCTATGGAACTAACGTGTTCGAGAACTGCCACTTGTTGTAAGAGGCTTTTTTTTAGTGAGAAATGAAAGGTTGCATAAACGTATGTACTCTGAAGGAGCAAGCCATAAATTGGAAAGCCACTTGTGTAGAATCTCAGATATACGCGAATCTATCACCTGTGGATATAAATACTGAAGGAAAAAAAACCAGATGAGTGAGACCACGAATCATTATGGTACCATGAGAGCTGACTGATCGGCAACAACAAATTCTGTTACAATAGGTGGACGGGCAGTTGAAACAGAAGTTTCTACCACCTCGGGAATCTTTGTTAAGGCCAGATCAGGTTCTACTTGCCAGTTAGAAAATGGGAGCAGATGAGAGGTTACCTGGAGTAGATGCATTTTGGTTTATAACTGGTTTTTCCAGTGTGCACAACAAAAGGTGAGATGAGGAAGATGTAGGTGGCACCAATGCCGATGCCCTTCTTATCAACGTGCCCAGATCGGAATCCATAACATTTTGTATATGCTTTCTCCACAGAATATCAGATACAACTTCAGGAAAGGTTGTTTCATGGTGAATGCCTCGGGTAAAATCAATGTCGGTTGTCGTGAATGTTGGGCTTCCTGCTAGAATCGCGAGCAGTCTCGTTTTTTCTTCAGAGGTTATAGCTGCAGTGGGAGTGACTGAGTGGTTTTGTGGTGAACCTTTGGATGTGCCGCATGAGGCTTCGGTTGGTGAAAGAGTACTGTCTTCCTTTCCATCGGTAATTAAAGTTTGGATGTAATACAGGAGCAACAAAGCAGGTGAAAAGTATGGCTCCACTTCCAGAGCTTCCCGAAGAGTAGCTATGCTCTGCTCCAAGGAAGACCCACATTGAAGCTGGCATATTGACTTCAGTGTACATAGCCCGGCATCTACAACAGTTAAGGGCTCAATATACTTGTAGAACATTAGTTGTTCTCTTTCATCAGGGACATCTAGAGTACTCAAGCGTTCTGCCGCAGACAATAGAGAAAGTCTTTTTCCAGGGTCACATTGCAGCAACTCACAAACAAGTGCAGAGAAACCACTTGGGAATTCCGGTAATATTACAGGGAGAAAATCCTCAATGGAGAAAGATATCTCCCCACTTGGACCGTACGCCGACGGGTATTCGCCTAGAGGGTGTTTGTGCATGACAAGTTCGTATAGAAGGCATCCCAGCTCAAAAGAGGGTTGCTTTGTATTGTAGAACCATTATTCAGAAATATTTAGGATTTTAAATCACTTTTTCACATTTCAAGATAGCATTGTGGACTGGATCTTGCCTGTAGTGTGCCTTGCCATTTAAAATTTCTGGAGCAATGTGTTCTTGGTTCCCAATATCTATGGAAGATGTATCTCTCTCATAAGTGCCACCAAATTTTCCAGCACATCCCAAGTCAATCATGACCACATGTTCTTTGTTCTTTTTTTATATATATACATAGAGTCTATATTGAGAAGTAACATACAGAAGACAAAACAATATTATCCAGTTTGACATCAAAGTGGATAATGCTATTCTGGAACATATGCACAATGGCGGCACATACATCCCTTGAGTACTTGTAAACAATACCCCAGGGGGTTGGGACTGGTAGGCTTTGAAGAAGAGTTTTCAGTGTCTCAGTATGATACTCAAGTACAATCCAGACATGTGCGTGATATTTTTTCTCTGCTGAATTGTATGCATATTCCTTTGGCATAGGTGGAAGGTGTACATAGTACTCTTCTGGGATTCTATCTGTGAAATGGCAAAAATATCGGTTGATGTTTGGGTGTGGTGGAAGTGTTGAAGAGATAAGGTATTCATTCTAGTGAAAAAAGTCAGCTGAAGAAGCTAAAGCAGGCTCACCTCAAAGGGATTCCTGTCAGTTCCCACAAGGTATTTATTCTGGTTCCCATAATTGAATGGTACCTTGAGTACATATGATTGCTCCCTGAAGAACTCAGGGTGCCCCTCCCCAATACACTTCACCTCAAATACAATCCCTACAAAAGAATGAGATAATCAGCCACACTTGACTCCCCATTATTTATTTTAACTTTTGTTTTTGTTTTTCTTTTGCAAGTGCCTCAATGAGGCACTACCATTGCAGCCATGAGCGATCGGCCTCACGAGCCTGAAGTTTTTTACAACAATGAGGCTCTCGGTCGCCAATGCGACGTTTGCAGCCCGAGCAGCCGCGCTCAAGCCAGTAAAGTACTCCTCGCGCCGCCTCTGCGCGCCCTCGTACGCCTCGTGGCCCACCACGCTGGGCTTCCTGCAGGGTTTTGGCCCCCTGGGGCGACCTCCTGCCCCGCGGTCCCCCCCGCTTCGGGGTGTCCCATTGGCCCCCGGTTCGCCCTGAGGCCCCGTGGTATTGCCCATCACTGCCCAAAAACAAAACAGGAACGTGATTTCGGAGAAACGAACAACGAGATTGTTTGGGCTAACGAATCATGGCAGGTAAGTGTGACCTGAGGCGGGACTGCGAATCCAACCAACCAACCAACCAACCAACTTACACAACCAACCAACCCAACAGATAGGAGGAACGAGCAGGCGACGGGGACGGTCTCGCCCTCAGGGCCCTCTCCCTCTCCCTCGCCCACCCCAACGTCTCCCCTCCCCTCCCCCGGGGGAGCATCCTCGGCGTCGATGATGATGGCGGCGGCCTCGCCCTCCTCGGCCCTGGAGCAGGCGCAGCGCATCGTCGCCCTCCTGGCAGCCTCCTCCGACACCCTCGCCCTGTCCTCCGCCCCCTCCCCCTCCTCCTCCTCCTCCGCGTCCTCTTCCGCGTCGGCTGCCGCCTCCCCGTCGTCGTCGTCGTCGCCGTCCGCGTCGCCCTCGTCGCCGACTTCGCCTCACGCGGGGGGGATGAGGACAGTCACATCGGCAGGGGGGACTGTGGTTTATAAATACCCCTCGTTGGTGTCATTTATGCAAATGGGGCCTGTGCAGGTCATTTCTCTTGTCAACGACGTTTTGACTGCTATATCCCCACACTTCAAGTGTGATCCTAGGTAATCTTTGTTTATTGATGTCTCTCTGTGTCCATAAATATTCCCTTCAATCTCTGTCATAATGAGTTCGGGATAACTTGGGATAGGGGTGAACCTCCACCTGTCACTGCTGCTCGAATTTGTGACGCATTGAAGGTCTTAACATTCCAGTTTGACCCACCAGACTTGTGTGCACCCTCTGTCTCTTTCTGTCTTATTGAACCCTTTATTTTCGCAGGGAAGTATTCCAGGAAAAATTACAAGTCTGTACTACAGACTCAATTGCAATTCATCAACCCTTTCCCCATTTTCCAGATTGGCGACAGTAGAGTCATATATCCAATCTTGTTGTTCCTTCTTTGCGACTTAGAAAAACACAAACTGCGGGTATCTTCCCTGTAACCTCTCAGTTGGGTTAATAATGTGAAAAGGCATATGTAGCAAGGTTTCTTCGCCCAGTCAATGTCCCGGACTACATGAAATCGGAAGAATGCTTTTTGCAGGTAAAGACATGTGGTCAACTGACCCTCTAAAATGCACAGTACCAAGAAGCGCGAGAAACGTTCAAAGCTGTACATAAACAAGTTTCCTCCTTAAGAGACTCTATTGTTGCCTTCAATGTATGAAAACAGGTGCCACTTCAGATTCCGTGCTAAGGTAACTTAAAGAAACAAAAACAAGAGCTTGTGGCCTTAAATGATGAAAAGGCGAAATTAAATGAGAAAATTGATGTAAAAAAAAAGAAGGTAGTTCCTTTTCAGTCTCTTCCCTCATTAACGCAAAGAAGCTTGAACTTGTACCAAATAGTGCTCAACTTCTGTCAGGCGTACTTCAGCTAATGGCTCAACGCAACGAACGCTATTTTATTGAATCAACCACTACCATACATCAAGATAGACTAGCTAGAGCCAAGGCGGCACAAACTGCCCTCAGTGACACCCTCACCTTTGTATTTCGCCTTTTTCATTGACATTAACATTTATAAATAGCACGTGACCTAACCTCAGATTCAAAGAGCAGCAGAATCTGGAACAGAAAGGTACATGGCCCAAATGCAGGAAGAAGTTCAGGCACATAGATACGAGCATCAAAGAATGCAATATGTGACTGTTAAAGAGAAACTTGCCATTTCAATTTACTCTGGTGCAGGAAATCAATGAAATGAGAGAACGTAAATCATTTATTGGACAAATATTAGAGTCCCAGATCACTGAATCAATGTTGGCAGCTATGCAACAAGAAAAAGCAAAGCTCAGACAGACAATCAAAGTACCGCAATTTTTTTTCCCAGAAACTCTTAAAACGTTTAGGTGATAACCGATCGCAGAGTCTCTCAACCCGGTGACGAACAGCTTCATCTACTGCAGCAACAATATGCCACCAGTGAAAAACAGGTAAAATAAATCAAGCACACTATTGCTTATCATACCCAGAAAGTGGACTTGGCGACCAAGCTCAAACAACGTCGGGTATCATTTCCTTTATAGTTATTTTGAACAAACGTAATGCAAGGTTGAAGCAGAGCAAACTAGAAGAGATCATGAAGAAATGCTAAGGCAACTTGAAGCCAAAGGTGGCAAATTGCATGTGTGCAGTCTCTCTAAAAAAAATGTACTAATCAAGGGGCCTTGAATTGACAGCTTCTTGATGAAAGTGCATTTCAAAATTTTGTTCTTGAAGTGAGGAAAACTGGTGAAAAGGCTAAAGCAATCAAAGTTCTACTGGCCGACCTCAACGCAGAGCAAGGTGTACTGATTCGTACCAAGGATGTACGTATTTACTTCTTTACTTTGTTACTGAATAATTTTTTCAGATTCTTGTCAATCAACACCCCACCTGTCCTAATTTTGTGGCAGAATGTATGTACCAGATTCAATAATTGGCACTGACGCCAACTAGTGGAACGAAGTGGTGTCCATGAACCAAAGAGTATACGGGAAGTTATGGGACAAGTTTCTCTTGCCAAGCAGAAGGCTGATCAGTCAAGCGCACAAAAACTACTTGAAATCTCCAGATACGTTACCGACATTTCTACCAAACTTCAGGTGTCTCCGTAACAGGCAAAATTATTTTTTTCTAACATTTCATTAGGAAAAGAAAGTAAAAATTTCGCAACTTGCTAAACAACTGAAAGCAGCTCGTGCTGAGTTGAATGATGTCGAAACTATGCACTCAGAGAAGAAAGCTGAATACGAAAAGTTGACACTTCAGATACGAGAGTTGCGTAGTTTCAACTTAACCTGCACTCACATCTTCAAAGTGAGAAGTCAAGGCTTGCCCAGGAACATACCACCCACATGACACAATGGATGGCTGAGCAAAGCAATTGGCACCTCTTGAATTGTCGGACAGTTTTAGCTTCCGTTCAACTTCACAAAGGTTTATAACCTGTACTGCTTTTCCCTCATCATCTCACCCCATTAATAGCCACCACTGGTGAGCGCGAAATAACGGAATTGTACTCCCGGAGACTCATACAAATCACCAAACAAATTGAAGAGACACGAAGCCGGCAGGCAACCATCAAGGTAACCACAATCACAAATCGACCAGCCAGCATCTAACCACAACAACAGAAAACAGAGCAGAGCAGAAATGAACAGAGGCAGATGCTGACGGACCTCAAACAGCTCCTTTCACTCAAACTCTCACTCACCAACGCCAATTCTACAACCTCACCCACCACACTACGCAACCCCAATCCCTCAGCACAAACAGCAACAACCACAACCACAACAACCACACACCAAAACGGCACAGACAGAATGGTTCTCTGAGGCACTCTGCTTCTTGTAAAAAAACCCCACACTTTCAAAAAAAAAGAAAAAGATGGACGTTGTGGGGCTGTCCGCGGTACTCCGGCAAGTGCTGACAAGCGGCCAAGTTGGCGCGCCCACGGCGTCGTTCGGGGAGGACCTGGTGCTCGAGCAGGACCGCCTGGCGTCGTCGCGGCCGACGGCGTGGTCGCCCAAGGAGTTCCGGGTCCTCTCGGAGCGGGCGCCCGAGGTGTTCTACTGGTCCGTGTGCCAGGGGCTCTCCTTCCTCCGCCTGCCGCCTCCCTGCCTCCCCCTGCCGCTGGGTCCCTCGGCCGCCCAGCCCCCAGCTGCCCCCGCGTCCTCGTCCTCGTCCTCGTCCTCAGAGACGGCTGCTACCTCGTCTACGTCGACGTCCACATCTAGTGCTGCATCGGGGGGAGTTGGTGGGGAGTGGTGGGAGAACGTGGGAATACCGAGGCGACCTTTCTATGTGAGGATAGCTGAGAGGGTGTGTCAGTGGGCCCAGGGAGGCAGAGTCCCTTTGGACTTTGTGAAGATGAATCTACTGGAGGAGCCTGTAGACGACGTCAAGAGACTCGAGGTAGCCAAACCTATTCCCCCACCCATAATTCCATGCCACCTCCAGATAATTTGATGTTTTATAAATGCATACGCTGTCATTGAAGCATAAGTAAAATGCTACATAAACCTCGGAAGCTATATGAACCTAGATTCTATTGCAATTATTTCTCTTCTTTCCCTTGTTGTGTGGCTATGATATATATTTCGTCAACAGCAATATACAGACAAAGTCACTGCTATGTCCGGCAGCTGGGCGACTGCAAGTGATGACCAACGCAGGGCTCTGCTTTTAGACTTTGTATCTGCCATAGGGTCCCGTGGACTTCTCACTCTCCTGGGTCTGCGTTGCACAAAGTATGCAATACTTTTTCCTATGTTTTTTTTCCATCTCATCATCTTTGTAAAAGGGGTTCCATACTGCGGGTTCCACCGGGACCACTGGAAATCATTCAGGCATTTAACCTCCCCCATGCACCAAACAGTTCTGCTAGACTCACTGTTGGTGGTCGGGCTCTTTCCAAACACTGTGAGCGCTCCCGCGATGGGTGGTGGGGTGACGGCCTTTCTGGTGAAGAATCTGTATGCCTTCCTTTTACCTATGACATGTGCATTAATGCATTTCAGGTTAAAAATCGCAGGGCGGAAACCGCACTCAGGAATATACTTTCGGACCCAGTGTGGCTTAATACTCACATGCTCCCACATGACATTCCAATTTATGAAATTCGCAACCGAGAAGGCTATGGTGCAAGGTGGTCTGTTGACCCTCCCTTTGAATTCCGTGGCTTTTTGGAACCCCAAATGGCAGATGGCCATGAAAAGGGTTGGATTCATTAAAAAAAAAAAAAAACTTTTCTAGACAAACCTTTTTTTTTACAAACACATCATAAATACAACTACTGTAGAGGCAAGATAAAGTGGTGACCAAAGGTGCTTGGTGACAGATCCAACAGAAACTGAGATAGACACATCCCCACTTGAAATTAGATTTTGACTAGAACTTGCACTGGAGCTGTAGCTCTCAAAAAATTGAACATCCACAACATCCAAAGAAGTGGGATCGGTGTACTGAGTTACATCGCCTTGGTACAGTGTACTGTCAGTGTCATTTACCAGGAATTCCATCTGATCGATGAGGTCATCACAGGCCACAGTCACGTCGGTTTGGTTCAGTACATCCACTTGATAATCAACAGACACAACAACTATGTTGTCGGCTTCTGAGATTGTTGTGTAGTCTGTTATGTCAACTTGACTTTCTGGAATTCCAAGAGCAGAGGCCACATCATGCCGGAAGTTGTCAGAGAATCCGGGCGGAATGGTAGTTCCTGTTTTGAGTTGGAAACCAAAGGCCAACATGTACATATAAGAGCGATATTACCTGGCAGACCAACCTGAAGACGAAACATAACTGTTGCTGAGGGAACGATGTGGGGAATTGAAGAAGGGATAGATAGTGACTCTGAAACGGAATTGGAGGTACTCTCCGAATCCGATGTACTGTGTGAGTGTGACAAGGAAGTGGAGTGGGAAATGGAAGTGGAATAGGATGTCGATTTGGAAGTGGAAGTGGAGTGAGAGTTTGATTCTGAATTAGATTCGGACATGGACTTGGAAGTGGAAGCGGAAGTGGACTGTGAGTTTGATTCTGAATTAGATTCAGACATGGACTGAGAATTAGACTGGGAAGTGGACTGTGACTTGGATTGAGAGTTTGATTGCGATATTGAACCGGAGTGTGAAGTGGAGTGTGACACTGACTCCGAGACTGAACTTGACTCTGAGGAGGAAACTGAGGTTGAGAGAGAACCTGAGGTTGATTTTGAGCTCGAACCAGACTCGGAGAGAGACTGGGAGGCGGATTGGGAGCTAGATTCAGAGACTGAGGTCGAAGATGACACTGAATCTGAGGTAGACAACGAGTAGGAGCTCGACTTTGATATGGATTCGGAAGTAGAACTTGAGACGGAGTCAGACAATGATGTGGAGTAAGAGTCGGAAGAGACATCGACGGGAATGGCCAAACACTGAAAAGTAGAGTTTGAGGATATGGCACCAAGTGAAACGAGATCCATAGTGTGCGAATCCACAGTCTTTAGCAACGAATCAACACCAGTTTTGATTATTACATGTCTTAGGCATGTGAGACAAGGGAAAAAAAAGGATGACTGTCTATACATTAAACCCGGGGTGCCCAGGGGGTCTATGGCCATTCCACATAATTCTGATGGAGTCCACTTAGCCGTCCCCAGGGCAATCTGTGTGCAAGCACCATCCAGGGTAATGTTGAAAACAGAATTACTCCATTCCCATGCATATGTGAATTTAGCACTGTCCCATGAAGAAGCAAGGAAACGTAGACTGAAACTGTAGGACATTTTTTATGAGTCCCTTATTTAATTTAATAATTTATCAAAATATAAATCATAACATAACAACAAACAAACAAAACAAAAACAAAAACAAAAACAAAAACAAAAACAAAAACAAAAACAAAAACAAAAACAAAAACAAAAACAAAAACAAAAACAAAAACAAAAACAAAAACAAACCTACCTCTCAATTGTACAGCACTTGCTCAAAGTACCATCAGAAGTGCTGACGAGGCACAGAGTGGTCTGCGAAGCCGAGGCGAACGAGGCATACAGGAACCCCCCGACGACGTGCCACGCCAGCGAGACGTACGCGTCGTTGGTCGTCGCGCGGCCGGTGCCGCCGACCTCCTTGAACGACCCCGCGGCCATGTCGACCGAGAAGAGCGACCACTTGCCCGACACGTCCAGCAGCGTGTACACGAGGCCCGGGCTCGTGGCCGCCGCGCAGTTGGACGCCGCGTCGGGCAGCGCGGGGACCGCGGCGATGCGCTGCTCGCTGGGCGGCGAGGACGTGAGGAAGCGCCACTGCGACTGCGGGAGCTCCCCCTGGTCGATGGCCAGCGCGTCGTGCCCCAGGAGCCCCTGCGACCGCCGCACGTGGCCGACGAGGACAGCGAGGGCCACCACGAGGACCACAGAGGCCAACGGCGCCCGTTGTGTGCTTTTCATCGTCGATGAACGTGTGACAAGGAAGAAGAGAAAGAAACTGTTTGTTACATTTCTGCTAAATGCCGCAGTTCATGAAAGCTGACATCAAAATCCAAACTTTTTTCCGTGTGATTACTGCGAAGCGGCTACAAACTTAGTTGGTACAGCGGCTTGTCGAAACGTCACTACTTATCAACCACCAGTGAAGGACTCGTGAACTACAGTACCACGCAGTGGAAAGGAAGAAGTGCTCGTCAGACACTCCTTCGTTGGGAACAGCTACGTGAGAGTATTTATCAGAAGCACTTTCAAGGACATGGCTACTGAGGAAGTCATCATAAAGCAACGATAAGCCAAACCACTGAGGAGCTCTGCCTTTCCTGGTGACAACAATACCCACTTGAAAATAAAAAAGAGAACCACATAGAATAGGAACAAAGTTGTTTCTTTTACGGGTTTTGTTTGTGTGGCGTGGATGAATCAGTCAATTATTATCACGCCGTTCTCAATCTGGGAAAACGTGGCTGTGGTGCCGGGGACAGTTCCTGGAATTGGACACAATGGGTACCGGTAATTGAGAGTGTTAGTCTACAGTGTCTACACTCCGGCTTGCAGTGGAATGTGAAGGTGCATGCTTGGTTTGCTCTCGGTTTTCAAGTAACGCAAGGGATGTGTATCTTCGGAGTGATCGCATTTGTTGCACCAATACCTTGTCATGCAAGTTGCACCAGAGGCCACCCAAAATGCTCATTTCCACAACTCCATAGACCTTTGAGGAATTATAAAGAATTACGAGGTGAGACCAAGAACCTACCCCCAGTGTAGCCAGAGTCAATCCAGTGAACACGCCCCAGTACTCAGCCTCAGAAGTGAACCCAAGAGTGGAAATGTGGCGGGCAAGAACTTTGGTCTTCTTCCATTTCTGTTTCAACTTTAAGCAATTGGTAAAGTGCTCCTGCAGAATCTCACTCTCACTGGGAGGGCCTATAGACTACGTTAGTATTGAGGTATCATCTCAGCTACTCCTACATATTTGCATCCTTTCATGAGCAAACTCATTTATGATACACTTGGACAGAGACTCAATGGTGACATCCTCTAGCGAGTACAACTTGGTTGAGAGTAATTCCCGCACCATGCCACCACTGTGAGGGAATCTTCGGTACAGACAAGGAGCGAGGGCGTCCACATCCTGACGTTTCAAGCGGGCCATTTCACGGTCTAAGCAAGTTTACTGATGAGTTTTCACGCGTATGAATAGAATGAGTTACCAAATTCTGCACGGCGCCCTTCAGGAATGGTTTCAAACTTAAGTGCCTACGTGAATCAAGAATTGATTGTCAGTTGTGCTCTGAAATGCAGTACTCTTGAATCCAATCAAACAGAGTCATTCAATCAACCCAGAGGTGCTAAAGCCAGGACCCAAACAACCTTCTCCAGGAAGTTTTTCTTACGGATAGACAGCGCCATTTTGTCCCTCTTGATAGCTTTCCAGCAGGATTTTGCATAGGCCACAAAGTCCCTCTCCCATCGTTTCACCAGTTTCTTTTGGCTCTCAAAGTCTCCCCCGTACAGCGCCACACCGCCAACACCAACCCCAACACTCTCAGCAGGACTAGCGGAATCACGACCAACACCGTGCTCACCCATTGTATGTACACCCAGATCTTCGCTCTCCAGACTTGGTTTTTTTTTTTTTGGTTTGTAATGCGTGCTGTTCCCGCAACTACTAAGGCAGTGTTACGTCAATTCCCGGATGACGCGAAACTGGGGGGGAGCCTGCTCGGCTTGTTCGGTGCACAAATGTGATGTGATGCAGCCGTTGGTTTGTTCCAGTCCAGATTTCGGGGCCGATGAAAACCATGGGTTAAACGTACTTACTGTACGTTCGAACTAGTTACAAGAAGGGAGGTATTGTTGATTGGGGGGTGATGAGGGAGGGCGGCGGTTACTCCGAAGAGCCGTTGGTGGTGACTGGGCTGCGATGGGTGGGCAAGGCCATAGCCTACTTGTGCGTGTTGGTGGCCATGCCCACGCTGTTGGCATGTTGCCTCACCAGGCTTCTACTAAGAGCAAAATCAGAGGCTCGTGGTTTGTGACTGTGCACACTTGTTTTGTTTTGTTTTGTTTTAATCAACACACAAAAAGGCTTGAAGTATGCTCTGCTAGTTGTACCGTGTTGGTTGGTTTTCACCTTGCTGTTTCCCTTTTGGCTATTGCAGGCTGTTTTGCTAAGTTGGTTGGCCTGTTTTCTTGAAGGGGGGTGCTCGGGTGGCGGAACTGTGCTTATTGCACCAATCATGACTGCCTTGGGCTTTGTGGTTGCCACTGGAATTGGTTTTGTGTTTCTGCGCAGAGACAGATTTGCTTCCCGCAAGTTGCAGTGCCTGAGCTTTCAAATTACTGGTGACCACTCGTATGAACCCAAGCCAACTAATAAATAGTCCGCTATTGTGAAATAAATAGGCCTGTAGTTTCCTACCCGAGCTTCTGCAATCACAAGCTGACATTGTCTCTTGCCTATGTACAGTGTTCATCTTTTGCACCATCATTAGAGTCCCATGGCTTGTGCTTTCCATTAAAAGCAAGTTGAAAGACGAGTCTTCCACAGTGAACTTGAGACTGTATTGCCTTCTACATGCACTCCTTGTGTTTTTGGACCTTGCAGTTCTACCCTTTATTCTAGTTCTTATCGTACGACATCAAAACGCTACAATGAAACTTCGGGAGTGTACCTAAAATAACCTACACTAGATTTGCCCCTGGCGTTGGTATTTCTTGTACCGGGGTGGGGTACAATTATCAAAAGACGTCAAAGATTTGTCTGTGAAAGCCCATATTCACCTTTTGATTATTGAGCATGCACTCTTGGCTTTCTTTGATCTTCTCTTGATTCCACTGCTCCTCTTTTTCATAGTGTGCTGCCTTTTTCTGCTCTATTTCTGGACTTGACACCACTGATAGCTTTGCCCCTGGCGATGGGGAATTATTGCTAAAGACCTGCACCAAATTGGAAAACAGGAACTTTCAGAGCACAAAAGTCCCACATTTCCTATGATGCTGGCATTACTTAAGCAGCTGGGTTTCTTTACATGTGATTTCTTGATTATTCCGTTCGCTGTAATTCTACTGGTAAAAACCTTTGATTCTATTTCAGCTCTCATTTTCACTAGATAGCTTTTTGGAGGTGGCGGTCTGTGGTGAGGAAGGGCTTTGCGAAAGTTAAGGATAAAGACCTTGGACATACACTTGAACTCCATCGAGTCATAGTAAAATATGCTTGTCTTGCAATTTTCCCAGATATACCCTTGTATTTGTGTGGACTAATCTTTCTTATTCTGGCACCCTGGTTTGTTCTATTTCTATCAAGCAGTTATAATCTATATAGGAGATTTGCAATGGCACTTATGCAACTGGTTTCCCTCAGGAAAGAAAGAAAAGTAACCAAAAAAGAAAGGCGATCGATTTGGCTTAAGCAGGCAGGAAATGCTGTTCTGGATTATCTTCTGCTCCTTCCTGCTGTACTTCACATCATTCTTTTATTCCACTTATTCCCAATAAAAGCTTTTAATTGCGCTTACTGTCTACCGGATTCCTGCAGTTTTCTTGACACTCAGAAACACGCATGACTCTTGGCACAGGGTTGTTTGGATCCAATTTCTGCTTGTATTGTTGGACTGGATTACTTTTCTCAGCTCCACTTTAGTCTTTATTACTGTGTACAGAGTGCCCAAGATGCTTAGGAAACTTCATAATGTTCATTGGGGTTACCGTGACAATTTGGAGCCTGAGGGAGAGCTCATTATTCTAAAAACTTTTTGCAAATTTATTCGCGATGTTCCTTATGTACTAGTGGCCTTGATGATTCTTATACTGATTTGGCGTGCCCCACTCATGTTGTGGGATGTCTTCCATAAACATAGAATGAGAGAAAAACGGGAATCCGTCATACACCACTTCAGTCTTTTACCTGTTGACATTCTCGATCTCCCTTTCTTTTTACTTGGCGCTATTATTACTATTACAATTTGGAGAGCATACTTCATGTGGAAAGAGCCTATTCTCTTCCGTGCAAAGTCTTCCCGATGTGATCAAAGAAAATTTGTGCTCAAACAGTTTGGTTTTTGGTTACTGGACTTGATTACTCTTTTTGCTCTACTTTTCTTGGTTATCACAGTATATAAAATGCCTTCACTTATTCGTGCGCTCCGTGCAAACAGTAACATTTCTAGTGAGACTGAGCAGCAGCCTCTTTTAGCCGATCAGGATGAAAATCCTGCTGCAC
The DNA here is from genome assembly GCA_020536535.1 of Pelomyxa schiedti. Taxonomy (NCBI): domain Eukaryota; phylum Evosea; order Pelobiontida; family Pelomyxidae; genus Pelomyxa; species Pelomyxa schiedti. The sequence goes on from JAHLWZ010000802.1 coordinate 58,369, forward strand.
CTGGCCGCAAACGCAGTGTACCTCACGTCATTATCTGGTAAATGGCTTTTACCTAAGCGTATTTAATGTTCTATACTCAGGCGCCACTTCGCACTACTCCTCCTTGATGCACCATGGCCTATTTTTGGTATATCAGAAATGAAACATTTGACGCCTCTAAGAAACATTTTCCACTACACAGTACTTTTGACCCTTTGGCGGTCTCCATTATTCATATACCGCTCAATTAATGAGTGTGAGAGTCCTGCAGAAAGAAACATGTTGGGCCTTAGAGTTTTCCTTTCTGTGCTTCTCGATATACCAACAGCTCTTCTTCTTCTATTTATTATATGTATCTTTCCATTTGATTTTAAGAATGGAAACTTAAAACCGTTTTTTTTTCAGGCACAATTTGGCGTGTGCCCACACTATACAAGATTATCAAGTCACACCAACGTGGGGATAACGAGCACAAAGTTCATCCTTCCAACACCATCCTTTCTAATCTTGCTATTTTAGGAAATATTCTTTTTGTTTTTGCAGTGGCTTGTTGACATCCCTTGTGCGTTAATGGTATCGTTAATATTTTTGACTTTGTGGAGGTAATCGCAAATTTTCTCTTTTCTTTGATAATAGAGCCCCCAGGATACCCTCTTTTAAAAAGCGATTATCAGCAAAGAAAGAAGATACAAAAATTCACAAAATCATAGCCGCCGTTTTTTGTCTATGGCTTATCGATATACTTCTTTTCCCACTGCTTCTCGTAATTGCCATTACCTTGTGGCGACTTCCCTACTATGTCTGTCGTATGAGAGCCCGAAAGCCCGGCAGTAGCGAACACTGGGTGCTATTAGAAGCTTTCTTACAGTGGTTAATTGATATCCCCGTTATGGGCATGATTCTCCTGATTACTCTTACTCTATGGCGTATACCTACACTTATCAAACGACTGTGGCGATATTTCTCCTATGGGAACATGACCTTTCGGTCACAGGTTCTTACCGTTTTTTGGCATTGGATTCTAGACATACTTGTTTCTCCGTTTCTATTTTTTATCGTTATTACTGTATGGCGGATCCCGACTCTTATTCATAAACTTCGGAAAACTAAAAAAGAACACAAAGTTATCATGCTCACATTTGTTGTATTGATGCTTGATTGGCCTTGCATTCTGTTTCTTCTCACTGTGGTTCTAACACTCTGGCGGGTACCTACCTTAATCAAAGAGGCCCGGCATGCAAGAAGCTTCCATAAACTCACCATCACTATGCTTAAGCTGTGGGTGTATGATCTTCCAGTGGTCCCTTTCGGGATCTTTGTTGGATTCTTTCCATATCGCAGTATTCCAATGGTGCACAACCTTTTTACGAATGATTGGAATGAGAGAGAGTGCAGAACCAAAGTACTGCAATATTTTGCTTTCACCCTCTCTGACATTCTCTTGGTTGTTACGCTTCCGATTGTCTTGATTTTGGCCCCGTGGAGAATTGTTACTTTTGTTCAATATGTAAAACATACTGTACCACTTCTAACTGGATACTGGAAACACTCCCGGGCTATTGTTTTCGCCTATACACTTGTTTGCTATCTGGCATTCTGCGATTTTATCTCCCTTTTCCTCGTTTGTGTTACCCTTCTCTCAATTTTTCATGTCTGGCACCTGGTGCGCCGATTTTTACGGTTATGTTTCCCACCCAGCGAGGAAAAAACCTGGGATGAAAGGTATGCAGTTGCACGGGCACTACAGGAACATCAACCAGTTAAACATTTTTCCCCAATGCTCAGTTACTTCCGTTCTGTCATCATCAATGAAGCACTGATGTCTTTGAGAGATCTGCCCCATCTCATTCTCCTCCCTTTCAAATTAGTTGGTGCAATGTGCATTTGTATATTGTACTACCTCTGCTTCCGCACTCGGACCCATATTGATTGTACTTGGAGAGAAAGTCCATTTACACATGGGAAACACCAGTTGATTGACGTTGAGAGTGCAGGAAAACCTAGTAGCACTGAAGGAAAACTTGATAGCACTGATGGAAAACTTGATAGCACTGATGGAAAACCTGATAGCACTGATAACACAGATATCACCGTGAATGGGGCCTCATCAGTGGATGGTGTTGCAGTACCCCCAGACAGTTGGGATGGTGAACCTTGGATGGAGTATGACCGTAAGCCTCGAGAGGGTGAAGAGGAGGTAACTGAAATCAAGAGAACAAAACCTCGAAGTATTTTCCTCTCGTTTCTCGCAGAAATACCACTTCAACATTCTGTGTCATTTGGCAACAAATGCATGAACTTCCACAATATACAGAACTTATTCATACTCACTCTATTTGCATTAATACCACTTGTATTGAATGATATAGCCCTTTTGTTTCTACCCGTGAATCTCCTGTTGATATATATGCTTACTCTTGGATCACCATTCTGGATTACACGAATTTCTACCGCATGCAATTGGCACAGCCTCGGTCATGCCCACGGACCAGCAAGCATTCTGGAGTTACTCATTCTGGTCTCACAGACATTACTTTTTCCAGTTTTTGTGGCCATTCAAATATGCTTCTGCTTTCTGCCTTTATTAACGGGCCTGTACTGTTTCTATGGAGTTGTATCTGCCCTTGACTTCTGGTTGGAATTAGCTGATCCTGTTTTCTGGACTAACTTGGCACACCTTGATTGGTGGTGGTGGTTCACACAGGGGGTGTGGTTTCCTGTATACGCGGCGTCTCTGCATTTCACTGCGCGCCATATCCTTACAAGGCAGTGTACTTACTTCCATGTATCACCACTGACTTTTCTCATAGACCAGAGCAGTTTATGCTCTTCCGACCTTTACGAGCCTACCTGTGGGTTGTGCGCCGTCTGTTATATGAAGTGATTTGGCTGACTTATGAAGACCGAATCCTTGGTGGTCTTGTAAAATTTTGCTTCAAAACCCGGCGTTCCTGCTGCCGGTTTGGCGAACTACTGCTCATTGTTGTATTCCTGATTTGGTGCGGGTGGCCGCTTGCAATTCCACCAGCCGTTGGAGTGTACTGGGTCTATGCCATTGTTGGACCAGTCTCCCTGATCTTCATATGGAGAGCATATGTAACTATCAAGAAAAACTGGCGCAACCCAGCAGCCCGACCAGCCGCGGCCCTCAGGGATGTCAAATTCCAGTTCCAGAAGAGCACCACCGCAACAGCAACAGCAACTACTACAACAACAAGCCCCACTTCCACTACATCGGAAGAAGACAGCAACAGTACCAGCAGTGGTGACAACAACGGCAGAGCCTACGATGTCCTGGAATGCGTAATAAGCGGGAACAAGGACGAGGACCTTGCCTTTGGCGACGCCCGCGTGTATGTCACCGGCGACGCCTTCTGGGCCGCCCTCAAGAAGATCATTGGCCAGTCCGCGCCACCGCGCACAGGCGCGCTCTGTCCCCGCTGTACCTGTGCCCCGACCTCATGGACCCCGCGAGCTTCCAGGCCGGCTCCACGTTTGCATCAGCACTGGTTCGCGTGCGGCTGCGGGCCGGGGCCCACCACAGGACCAAGGGGGGCAGCGGCCACTTGGAGGGGATACTGAGGAGCCTGAGGGACGAGCATGGGGACCCGGTGTTCCATGTGTGCATTGAATACGGCGAGCAGGATTTCTCGTTCAGGCCTGGTGGGATTCTGGTTGACCAGAATTTGAGAGCAAGCACGGTTCTGCTCGATTTGGTGTAATAATGCTGCCGAGAACGAATGAACTGTAGAAAGAAGAAGAAAACAACAGAATAAAAGTCAAAAATTTGCCTCTTGTTTTTTTTTTTCTCTCTAGATTTATCATGTTTTGGTGTTGTGGTTATTTGCCTGGAACTTAGTCCGTAGTTGAGGTGGGAGTTTTCATTTTTTCCTATTTATGTGTGAGGCAAAGAAGGATTAATCCAAATTTCCATACCAGAGCCTCTGTGATCACCATAAGTGCTGGTTCGTAGTATTCGTCCGGGACTTCGATTTTTTCTACTACTCCTCCATGGGGGTCACACAGTTGGACATAGAACCTGATCAAGTAAGCAAATGGTGGGAAAATGGCTTGGGAGTGCGAACTTTTGCAGTTTTTCACTGTTGTCCTCAAGGAAATCGTTGAACTTCATCATGAACTGCTCCTTGTCCCCAAATTTGACGCCGTTGGCCAGGTTTTGAAGAATCTTGGTAATAACTATCAGTTGCCTTCTGATGTTCTCAGGTGGACTCTCCGGAAGTAACCCATAACTGGAATCAGAGTTAATGGGAGGTAGGTAGCAAACCACTTAGGAAATTACCCCTCTGGAACGGAAATAGCAGTATTTATAAAGCGCAGGAAAAAGAAGGCACCAATAGACTGCTGTGTGAACTCGGGTAGGGTTACAGAAACCTTGTTTTTTTCGGTTTTTCCTTTCTAGTTGGGAATTCAAACCTCTTTTTGAATGACTGAACATATTCTACGTAATGATAGAGGTATATGGTTCGCTGATAGTGTTATTTGAAGAATGAACTTGGTGCATATAAGTTTTGCTGCCAGTGCATTAACAGACTCATCAACTCCCTCGGACATAACTTCGGGATCTACTTCATAGTTCGTTTGTACCATCTCAATCGCTGCATCACTAGTAACATCATGCATCTCCTAATAACGAGTCACGAAGAATAATAATAAAAAAAAGGAAGTTGAACCTCTGCATTGGCAGCTTCTCTTAGTATCCCCTCAAACAAAACACCCAGGGTCTGAAACAGGTAGGAAAGCCCAACCATTTTTGAGTAGAACTGGGGGAAGTCAGCAGAAGGACATTTTAATTTTTCCTTGACCTTAAAAGCTTTTGTGGAGAAACTATTTGATCGGAATAGAGCCATTGTATCCCGACAAGTCCTGGCTTCATCAGTAATAAAAAAGATCATCTTGATTTGGATCAGAGATTGAATAGTTTATTTACGGTCAGTTACCATATCTAAGGCTTTCCCATGGCGCTCAAAGAAGTAGACTGATGATTTGGCAAGGTTTTCCAATTGAGTGATATCTGTGCTTTGAATGATTTTCTTCATGGTGATCCAGGAGCCTTCCTCAGCCTCTCGTATCTTTATGGGGTGACTAATTTTCAATTGAAACGTTCCAAACCAAGGTGCTACAGGTGGCATCTTTGCAGGATAAGAGAAATTCTTCATTTTCATACGTGGCCTTGACTTGACAGAACCTGAATGGATTTAAGAAATTTAATTGTTAAGAAAGTTTCACGGGCATACTGCAATCTTCGAATATTGGAATAACGCAACCGGAGTCTTGCTTGTTGCTTTCGTCTGTATAAAACTAACACAGCAGCTCCTACAATAAACGGCAATATAACAGCTGGCACAGCAAGTATTCCAAGCAGTCCCATATTGGATTTCTTTTTTCCTGTCTCAAATGAGGAAAAGAGAACGACAGAAGTAGAAGACCTTTAGTGTCATCCTTTATGTCACAAGCGTCACCATGCCAATTGGGATAACAAACACATTTCACAGTACTGTTGCTGTAAGAGGTACAGGTACCCTGTTTACAAGGTACTTTCGAGCACGGACTGAAAAGAGTGTTAAATCAAAAGGAAGTTAACAAGGCGTATCAACTCAAAATTTGTTCCAAAGTAAGCAATTTCAGTAAGTACAGATTCCCAGCCATTGGACATCACTAAAAACCATGAGTAGTTGGTGCCAGAATCGACTTTCGTTGAGATGGATGTCGCATCCGCCAGCACGCTGCTATTGAAGGCAACAAACCAGCTGGACGAGTTTCCTGAAGAGAATGAATTATTTCAAACTAATCTGGTAAAACCTTCAGCCATCATAACGAATTGGAAACTGAGAGAATATCCACTTGAAGGGCACCTGTGACCCCAGGTGGACACTGTACTCCAGGAGAATACAATTGGGGTAGCGTAGGAAACATTGAAGACATCAACAGGGAAAAATAGTGTAGGAGGAATCGGGGAATATGAGACGCATGCAGTGAAACGCATATAGTCAGTTGTAGATTGCATTGGTTGCTGTGAGGAATTAATTTTGAAGGGAAATGACTCTGCCAACCTCATTAGTTACTCTAACTCTCCAGTAATATCTTATTGACGATTAGAAAAACAAATTTTACATGGATTGGTACGTTTTATCCAAAGTCCAGTTATACGTTTGGAAAGTGAGGTGAAGTGGCATGTCGCCATTGTGCTCGATTACGGCTGTTTCAATCGTTGGCCACTCCGAAGTTTTTTCAGTAACAAATAATTTGTAGGTTCGTTTGGTTGTATTGCTGCACTCTGTCCCCCAGTCATAAAGAGAACTGATTACAATTTGGGCATCAAGAGGAACAATTTCTCCCTCTAATGGATATTCTAGAGCAGGATATCCGGGTGCCTTCGGTACACAGACTGGCCAGAGTGAATAAAAAGGAATAGGAGAAGTGAAAAAATACTGCTAAATATAAAATGGGCAGACTCGTCAGAGTTAAGGTCGCCATTTGAGGATGACATCCACCACTCATAAACCCCTCATTAAAATATCAATACAGGAAATAAACCAGGAAACACCGCACCTTCATCCAGTGTCAAAGTTGTAGAAGTAATGCCACTGAGAGTTGTTGCAGAGGAGTAATCGCTGTATAACTTAGATAGCATTAAAGTTATCCAAGCATCTTGTGAGAAGCAGCTCTTGCCAAACGTTGGTAAATTCCAACTGAAATTAACAAGTAATTGCGAAAATTTGGCTCCCAGTGGTGGGTACAAGAGTGTTGGAGCTGAAGGCTTAGAGGCTTGGCACAAATTAAAGGACCAGGGACTTGTACTGACCTATCTCTTGTTAAACTTTTTAAAGTAATGAGAAACAAATACAGAGGCTTCTGTGTTATTAATAGAAATCTTCCAGCTCCAATTACCAGGTGAAAGAACGAAAACTCCAGATTCTGTCTTGAAAGAGGGAAGAATTTGATAGCTAGATGTGTTGGTCAGAGAAGCGGAAAAGGGGCACGCGGAAACCTCGTGGAAGACGGTAGAGCAGAGAATGTAACAGTCCCATTGTAGACATATAATACTGACAAACAAGGCTTATTGTACGGGCATGTAATTCCACAGCTGTACTGTGACCAACTTAATTCCAATGGGGTATCATAGGCCAGCATGCAGCCATCACAAGGATACTCAAGGGATGGTGATGAAGGAGGCTGGGGAACACAAGTAGTGAAAGTTCCCAGTGCTGAAGGGGTCCACTTTTCTCCATTGAAGTAGCGCACACTCCACTGGTATTCATCTTGGACATTAGGAAAAGCCATTGGAATGTAGGATGTTGTATTCAACATAAATGTCATATTTAAGTAAACTTCCGAAGTCTTGAAGTATCTGACTACAAACTCAATAAATCCAGGGCTAGGATCACAAGTCACTCCAAGTGGGGGAGCCTGCCACATAAAGTTCAAGGCAGTGTTCTCAACTATGTCGTCCATATTTGGTTTCAGCAGGGACGGTGCTTGAGTGAGTTCACTGGGAGAACAGTACGAGAAGGTGGAAAAAATTTTAGTGGAACATTTTGTCATAGTGCAGGCAGCAACAGAAACATTGTTGATAATCCCCACTGTCACAGTGGTAGTGAATTTAGGTGTTGATGAGGGAATAGTGACAGAAACACCGTTGAAGATAAGAGAATAAAGTTGTGCCTGAGAGCAGGAAATACCCCAATCCAGTGGGGGATCCCAGTACAGGGTGATTGGTTGAGTCCCCTGGATGACTCCTATGGGAGAGAGATTTCGGGGTGAACTGGGTGCTGTGGTTAAGCAAGTGATAAACAGTCTGTCTTCAGAAGTTGAATTCAGAACTCCATTATTGGCAATAACGTGCCACCACCAGCTGTCTGGCTGGAAATCAGTTGTAAAACTTTTTGAATAAGTTGTAGATGAGTTCCATGTGACTGAACTATTTTGACGCCACTCAACAATGAACTGCTTAAGATTGGGGGTGTTACAAGTTGATCCAAATGATTTATAGGCAGATCCCCATTCCAATGTGACTTGAGTGGCGATAAAGGATGCTCCATTAGTAGGCGAAGAAAGAATCGGGATATCAGGTGGGGTGCAGTTACATGAAACTGGCTGTGTGTTGTTGACGACGACTGTTTGATTTTGAGACACAGTTGTATTGACTTGTACTGTTTGATTGACTGAAACTGTTGTGTTGACAACAACTGTTTGGTTTACCTGCACTGTTACGTTTACTGATACTGTTTCGTTCACGGTTATGGTTTTGTTCACTTGAATGGTTGTATTTGTCGGTACTGTTGCGTTCACTTGGACCGTAACGTTGGAAGTTGTGGTGACATTCTCTAATGTGACTGTGACTATAGTGCAATTGATTGTGATGGTACTGTTGCTACCACATAGTTCCGTCTTATTGGTGCCATCACTACAATGCACATAAACTGTGACGTTTTCCGTGCAGTTTACGGAATGTGATTCAATAGTTATGTGGGTGACGTTTCGGAGTTCGGTAACGTTAACTGCAAGGGTTTTGTTCACCGTCTGCGTTGTGTTCACAGTTACAGTTGCATTTTCCATAACAGTGTGGTTAACGCTGACAGTCGAGTTTACTGGTACGGTTGTGTTCAGAGTCACAGTAGTATTGACAGGCACAGTAGTGTTGACGGATACTGTTGAATTTATCGTAACAGTTGTATTGACTGTAACAGTAGAGTTGATTACAGGGGGCACTGGCGGAGTATAAGTAACACTTCCTATTCCGACGCTTTCTGACTTTCCATTGTTCACCAGCACGTACCACCACACCACTCCTGCAGTCAAATTTGTCAGGTTTAATGAACCAGTCATTGGTGCTTCCATCTGCACTACCGAACCGTTGAAAATGACAGTAATATTGCAGAATGGCACTGCTACACAAGCTTCTCCGCACGATGTAACATTCCAGGAAAGAGTAACATTGTTGAGTTGGGTCTCATATGGTGACTCAGGATAAAGAACTGGATCACTAGGCTTCCGGTAGTCACAAACATTAACAACTTGGATTGCAGAAACGGGGTTCAACATGGAATTGCGTGCACTCAGAGCCCAATACATAGTACCGATACTGAGATCCGTGGGGGTATAAGACGTTGCATTAGAAAGAGGAAGGGGTATCCAAGCACTTGATTGGTTGTATGTGCTAGTGTTAGTACTATACCACAGCGTTAACACAGAAATGGATGCAAGGCAGTTGGTTCCAAAGTCAATTGGGTCCCACTGGAGTGAATCGCCAACTATGAACATTTCTCCAGTAAGAGGATATGTAAGGACAGGACTGGTCTCTGGAACAGAACTGCACACATAAAACATATTGGTGTCCGTGGTCGTTTGCCGAACGCTGTTATTTGCCACAACGTACCACGAATGATTTCCAAGGCCAACTGTGAGATTCATCGAGTTATTGTATGTGGAGGACAACAAAGTATTGTCAAGATACACGTGGAAAATGCCACCTATCCAGACGTTAATGAAGGAAAAAATAGAGGTGCCAAATACTGGAGCCAGGACAGCTCTTGCCCATGCTAGCTGGTTGTGACCAAGAAAGGGTAACATTGCAGGAAGAAATACTGATAAATGCAAACAGTTGTCCATTCACGGGGGTAGACAAAGAGAATGGCCATGGTGGTGATGGGTTGCAGAAGGTAAAATTGAAATTAGAAACAGACTGCCTTTGAAACTGCGTGTTGTTTGCCACAACGTACCACGTATATGTGCCCTCCTGCAGTGGTATGCTGGTTTGAAACCAAGGAACCTTGACGCTACTTGCAATCAGTGATGGGGTTGCTCCAGCAGGCCCAAGATAAACATTCCAGGATTGGTAAGCTGGATAGTTCAAATTGAAACCTAGTTGGCGTAAAACTGGTGACTTCTTTGAATGTGCAGTAACCTGTTTGTTTGCAAATAAATGGGCGAGTTGTTGGGCCCCAACAATTTTCTGCTACCCAATCAGAGGAGTATGTTGAAGCATAAACACAGTCATATGTATCATTATTGTTTTTAACACCTCCTGGGGGAGGAAGTGTAACATAAGCCCCATCTATCCACGCGAATCTGCCCTCACGCCTATTTATTTTAAGTTTCCCTCGTTTTTTTTATTTGACTTCATACTGCCTATCATTAAGTCCTGTCCAATATGTCCCATTATAACCACCAAGCACCGACTTCATGAAAGCCAACTCTTCAGTGGATAATATGGTGACCAAAGTAACATCAATACCATAATTGTGACAGGAGAAATTTGCACCGCTCCAGGTCCTTGGTTCATTGAAGAATTTATAGCAGTAAACTGGGTTTGAAGTGTTTGGCCAGAATAAAGAAAATCCAGCGGGGCAGCTGGGACCTGGATACTGTGAGAAGTGAAGGTAAGTGAGAATCGAATACTGCTCAGCATTCCCCATTTCAAAAGGGGAGGATTTTCAGGTTGATACTTTCCGTCTGCAGGATAATATTGACTTGGGGAATTGGGAGGCTGTGGCGATGATATTGTGAAATTCCACTTGGACGGATATGAGTATGCTTGTGAAGTACCTTGACAAAGCACTGCAGTTACATTCTAGATGCAAAATGTGAGTCGCTTGGGGATTTTGCTATCACAATACCCAAAAGCAAACACCATCAGAAGGAAAAGAAACAGAGAGGTACGTTGTATTCAGTCCTCTTTGCACTCTTGTAGTCGTGCCAGTTTTGGTTATAAAATTGTATGATACATCGTAGAGGATTTTGTAATTGGGACAGTTTGTTGAACTTGTTACTGAATACCATTCTAGTAAAAGAGTTTTAATCTTCAGTTGTTGTTACCATTGCTTTTTACTATTTCTGTGCTACATACAAACAAGACCATAGCAGATGTTGGACCTCGGTTTGAGGGTTGGCCTGTAGGTGCCAATATGCAAAAAGTTTGTATTGAATCAGAAGCTGGTATTTGACGTGCACTGCACCGATAGGTAATAAAGACATCAGTCCAATTTTTAGCTGGACAGCCAGTGTCCCCAAGAGTGTAAAAGCATGTTGAATTTCCTTTGCCCGCGCACCTGTTAGAAACAGATGTGGTGATGTCAGCACAAAAGTCTGCGAGGTAGTGAGTCACCCGTCTTAGAAGAAAGGGAGAGAGGAACATACAAGATACAGACTTGGAGGTGGTACACGTCGGTGCTGGGGATCCAGCCTTGAACCCAAAAACTGAGTCCACCGTATAAATTGTTGTTGGAGAGGGGCAGGAAAAGGAAAAAATCTTGTTGACAGGTTTCGCGTGAACGCAGGGGAACCTAACATCATCGTTATACATCACTTTTGTAGCCTGGTAAATATCTTATACCATCGCTGAGGCAGGGGAGCTGCATGCCACCAGTAGTATCCGCTACCCAAAAGTCTCACTGCGAATCACGAGTCATTAAGGGCAGTTGGGGCAGGGGGGCACCACAGACCTACATTTCTGTTGCCGTACAGATCCAGCGACTTGGTCGTGGCGGTTCCGTTCAAATAAGCCAAAATCGGGGATCCTCTGGACCACTCTATCTTGAACTGGGACAGCCTGGACAAGCTGGTGGAGTTTGGCTGGCACATCACTCCGAACCCAGAGTAGTACACCGAGAAGGTCACGTTGAGGCTCCACTTTCCCGCAGCGAGGGCCCACGTGCCCGCCGACGCCGCCGCCGTCGGGGTGTAGCCACCGCACGCCGTGCAGTTGTCATTGCACTGTGTGGTTTGGCACAGAGCCGTGGGCGATGACGAGATGATGACGAGGGCCACCACCAGGGCGGGAACCGTCAGAATGATGCCGGTTGGGTGAAATGGAATCCTCGTCCTCTTCCGGAAGGAGGGGAAAAGGGGAGAGGAGGACGAGGGGGAAGACGAAGACGACGACGACGGTGGCATGTTGGGTGGAGTGTTTGTTGTTTTAATTTAAGGGAATGGAAGGGGAAGGAGTTGGAAAGCCAGAATAGTTGCAAGGGTCTTTTTGTGGACTCTATTTTTGTGTTGTTTTTCCCCTTCCTGTCTTGCGCTGAGGCGAAGAAACGATTACGAAACATAAAACGATGGGTGGGTTTTCTAGATGTCGGGAAGGCGTCTCGGATGGTTGTGATGGAGTATGATGGGAGTTTCTGTATCTGTTTGCTTGTCAAGCTTTGTACAGCTAGGCAAACATTCAGTTGGGGAAGGTTGTACCGAGGCCGGGAAAACTCTTATCTGAGAAGGTTCTTTGTTATTCCATGCCCCCTTTTTTAGGTTGCTAGACATCGTGGAAATTTTCCTTTTCGATTTCGGAAAATGTACATTTCGCCTAAGTGAACTCTCTTCGCGAAACGCTCGTTTTGCACTATGTCGGTCAGACCATACAAACACATCCGAGAAAGGCAGATTAATAATATAAAATAAAAATCCAAGAACCAACACACACCAACTAAGAGAACCAACAAGACTCCCCAACAAAACACAAAACAAAAAAATAAAGAGTCTTGTGAACCAACAAATGCACTCCTCACCAGTCATAGTCACGACACTAGGAGCAACCCAAGGCCCCAGGACGCCGAGGCTGGATCCCAGGGCACAGCCACCAAACACACCGCCGCCGTTCGTGCTCGACAGCAGCAGCTTTTTCTCAGTGCCCTCGTTTTCGCTGGACGACGGACAGCTGCGCGTGGCGGACAACGTGGGGCTTTCTACTACGTCAAAGGCGACGTGCACTACGTGCCTGGTGTCGATAGTGGAAATAGCCACGGCCAGCAGGAAAAGGACGAGGTCACATAGCAGCCCTTTGCTGTGCAGCACGAACCCAAAGCACCAGAAGCACTCGCCCCATCATCAGAACCAAGACAAGTGCCCGATGAACATCTAGATAGCCAGGGCCGACGTCTACCTCAGCTACTAAACGAGACCGCGCTCTCTTCCTCGTGCTCTACCTCAGCCCAATTTCGCAGAGCCAAGGCAGAGACGCAGCTACGCCTTTCGCGATCTACGCGAAACGTCCTTTGGATCCCTCTAGATTCCTATTCCATCAGTATTGTACAAACTAAAATTTTAGAATTTAGCAGTAACAAGAAAAATTTTAGCGAAACGATCTTTTTTCTCTTCTTTTTCCCTTCCTTCCGTGGTGATGGGCAGTGGTGTAAGTGCAGAGGGCGACGCTGTAGAATCAGTCACCAACAGTACAGCCCCCATAATTGCATCGGAGGCAGATGCCCTACTGGGGCCCTCGTCTGTTGGGCGTCACGGTTACGACGGCCCACAGACGGGAGGGGTGTCCTCTTCTCGTAATCGGCGCCCGCGACCCGCTGCGAAGGCAGTACGCGCCACCACGTCGTTGACCTACTCGAACTTATGGGTCAATGCATTCCGGGAGTGCCGCCGCCGTTCGTCTGACGCCGAGCAAGGGTCACAGGAGCAAGTTGGTGGCACCGTCACCGATGACGTCACTTCCGATTTGACAGGGGCGACTGCAACCCCGGGCTCAGATGCCGGCTTCAGAGAAGTTGCAGTCGCTCTGCAATCCACTGATGTTGGTGACACCTTGGATAACAATACCGCGGAGAGGGAGAGGGAGAGAGATGGAGATAGGAATAGGAGTGGCCACGGCACTACTGCTGGAGATTCTTCATCGCCGATCGCCGTCACTCCTCGTCGTCAGCGGCGTGCAACTGTGGGAAATTCCGGCTGTTCAGGGTCCAGGCAACTTGTAGTATTTTCTCGCTCCACATCGGCTGTACCTGGAGGAGTTGTTGGGGTTGGAATCGACCCTGGGGCTGATGGAACTCCCTCCCCTGTGGTCAGGCGTGAGCCTAAACCACCAGAACAACAGGAGCACAATATATTCAATACATCGAATCTATTTTCCTCTGACAAAATTGACCCTTTTGCCTCGGACTCCAACGTGGATGATACAGATAACAACTCACACAACTTGCACACTGCACAAGCAATTGAAGCGGATACCCGCTCCCGTTCCTCATCGGATCCACATTCGCCGTTGCTTCCAAGAGAGGCAGCTGCAACACTCCCACACCACACCCAACCACCACAAAGCAATATAAAGCAAACTAATTCTGACACTCACTCTCCATCTACTCCAAGTCAATTAAATCGAGCTATTCGCGCAACTAATATCGCAACTTGTACTACTTCTACTACAACGACGACATCAAATACAGCTACAAAGGCTGTCACACCCCCAGCAACCACACTAAGACAACCAATGCCAAGGCCAACCGGAAACATTCCAAGAAGTAATAACAGTATGTCTTCTCACTTAGTATTGATTTTGCCCCAAGGAACGGCACCAATACCCACTGAACCAAAGAAAAACTCCTGGGTTGGAATTTCATCAAGTTATGTTGCAAGTGCTGGGCGTCCTGTTCCACCTACTGTGGTAAAGTGAATTGTTGTTACCCAACTTTAACTCTTGGAGGATAAATATATTGGAACTGCCTCTGCTTCAGCACCAGGTAAAAAGTCTGGCTTTCTCCAGCGGAAACAAGGTTTTGAGTTCTACACTTAGGCAACATAAAATTTTCACCACATTTTTTCAGCCCTTTCTAGTCGACTTCGCCAGAACGTTCCTTATTCCCCTTCTGTGGAAGCTTACCCAGTAAAAAAAGAGGTGGACCCACCATTTATTGTTTCCCTCTCATCTTTGAAACAGAATCAGGATACGAGAATGGAAAGTGTTATTTCCTCCGCCAAATTGGAAAGAGCACGTCTAATGCGAGACCTTATTTCGGGAAGATCCGTTCGTCGCCATGTAATAACTATCAAGTTCATGGCCTCAATTCACCTTGTTGCAGGCGTGGTGTGCAATCAGTGGCAGTGACTATCTTGTCCACCACGATCCTCATATTCTAGAAAAAGCCACTTCCACTGTGTTTGATATAGCACGTCACCAGGTGGACTTTATATGCACATTTAATAATACCAATTTCAGGTACAAGTAGGTGATAAATGGCAGCTCACGCTTTTTAGAATAGAAGATCATTGTCTATCTGCAGATGCATTTCATCACTTTAAAGTGATGTTATACATATTATCACAGACTAAAATACCTGCCGATCATTTGAAATACCTTCCCGACTTGCGTTAGTTTCTTCAATCCCACCTTCATCTTACTTACTTCTCAAAAGTTGCAACCTTATTGCAAGTTGTTGATAACTTACATGCATATTCTATTACCAAGATTATCGTGTATCAATCAGTTGTGTACGAGAAATTCTTTCCTGGGACAGCTATCTATGTATCAGCTCGCGCTTCAACATTCAATTGCCTTATAGGAGAGCATCTTCCAGCATTACATCAAAGTGCTTATTCATTGATTTAATCCATAAATAACTTTGACATTCAAGAGATGTTGTATCTCGGAGTCAATATTCAAGAACTCAGTTCTCTTTGGTTTGACAGATTGTTTCATGGTATCTTGAATAAAGAGACAATCCTTCATCTAATGGACTGGTGTTTTTTTTTTTTTTCTACCAACTTTCCAGAAAGTAACCTGTTCTCAGGTTTCTGTGTGATGGTATGGTGATTTTGTACAGAGCGGGCTTGGCACTGTTGTACATTCTTTCCGACAACGTTCGCTTGATGGAAACAACTACAGCTATCACTCAGGCATTACGAGACATACACATTTACAGTCTTTCGTGGAATGCTCAAGACTTCATGAAGGTGATTAAATTATAATCAAAAAGTGTCTGAACTCCACAAGCTTGCCATGACTTTTGATACCAGTACCGAATACATTCCCTATTACAGACCCCCAGAGGGGCCATTTCCACTTAATATCTCTTCAATTTTGACAAATGACCAGGTTTACTTACCTTTGTTTCCCATCTCTCACATTAATGAAGTTCCTGGCTGTATGGAGATGGCTTTCTCCAGTGTACCAATTGATGGTGCCTCTCTTCACGTTTCTTCTAAACTAACAAGTAAAAATTCTCAAGGAATTCCCTCAACTTGTCTATGCTTCTCGAGAAGATGGATTCAGTCTGCATAGAATGTATGAAAGGTGTCAGGGTATGGCACCTCTTGTATTGATAATAAAATCAGCCGACCACAATGTAAGCCAACACGATTCTTTATTGTGTAACATTTATGGAAGGTGTTTGGGGCATTTTTTGCGGACCCACTATGTGTGCGAATTTCATGCTTTTATGGCACAGGGGAAACCTTCTTGTTTACTGTTTCACCTATTCCAGTAAAGTATAATTGGACACACTCAAATAGATATTTGTTGTATACCGAGCAGGAGCAACTGGCATGTGGTGGCGGGTATGATATGAGCCCATTCCCAAGGTCAACCTCACCAAAATTCAAGGGGGAGTGTGGGTTATGGACTTATGATTGATGACGAGCTGCACTTTGGAACAACAACAAGGTGCGCAACATTCGAGAATGAACCACTGAATGGTGGAAAAGAAGAGTTTGAGTGTGTGGATATCGAGCTAATCGCGATTTGCTCCTGACATAACACTCACCTGTATTGTAAAAAAAATAAATAAAAAAAAGGCAATTGGGATTCACCCCCTATTTCCATTTTCTTCTTTCTTTTGGTTGAAAAATACGTAGAACGAGTTCTTTACTACTGGAGGTACATTGCTCTTACCTAATTGCATTAGACAATTCCCAAGTTCCCAAGCGGGGTGTACCTCGGGCAACTTGATTTGCATAACCTTCAAAGTGCTTGTAGAATATTGAATCAATCGAGAGAGAAATATTTGTTTCATGCACTACAATTTTCCGAAGTTTGCCGCGGTTTGCAACCTAGTTTTCTATCAGTTAAGATAAGCAGAAATAAAACGGAGCAGACATTTATGTCATGGTCGCTTTCTAAGCCTGTTACATCAGCAAAATGGATCAATGCGTGTTCTTGGCGCAATTTTTTTCTATCCTGAAATACTGTATGTTAATAAAACACACAAATGCAGAAAAAGTCAAAAACCTTGTATAGTGCAGATAAGATACGGAGATTTGCGGTATATGCTGGTATGGATTGCAGCAAAACGTTTGCAAACGTTGATAACCCATGGCACCCTGCATCCAAGTAAGGCACCCCAAATCCTAGTCTGTACGCATAAAGCCTCCTGAACCAGTTTCCCGGGAAATGGAAATGTACAGTACGGACAAATTCGTCAGAAAAATGAAGGGGTTCCGGCTCTCGAACATCTGAGAAATCCCTAAAAATGCACATGTCCTCCTTCTGAGATACCACTTCCATTCCGGTTCTGATGATTGCAGTCGGAGAGAACCATGCAGGACGCACGGACTGCCGTTTTTTGGGTAGTTTTATGTCCTCTTCGCTTTCACTGCCTTCATCCCCATCATCCTCGTCATCGTCACTACCACTGTTGTCAGAGTAATAATCACTGTCATCTTCATCATTGTTATCTTCATCACTGTCATCTTCATCACTGCCATCTTCATCGTCATCGTCTTCATCCTCATTTTTTTCGTTGTCATCCTTAACTTTGTCTTCATCATCATCTTTATAGTAATCTTCGTCATCCTCTCCCTCTACATCATTGTCTTCTTCCTCTTCGGCAGCATCTCCTTGGTCCTCATCTTCACCATTTCCCTCTGCATCTTCGTATGCCTCCTCATTTTTACTTTCCTCCTGGCGCACATCTTCCTCTTTCTTTTCTTTGTCCTCTTCCTGGCCTGCGGGTTTTCCAGTGGAATTTATGTCGACATTTCTTTCTTGTTCTGTGGTGTTGCATGGTACTATTGGAAATAGCTTGTATTCTGCTGGTTTAAAGAGAACCCGGGCGGGATCCCTGGAAGACACTTTGCATGCTGGGTGATTTTGTTCACCAGGCTTGCTGAGTGGGGTACTGGAAAACAACTTACTTGGTTTCCACAAAGATTTTGGGATTTTCTTGACCTTCTCGCCTTGACAAATGGCATTGTCAATTGCAACTAGTTTTTCCTGGCCTTGAATCACGGTAGTCTCTGCAAGACTTTTGCTTAAAACATTCAGTCCTTCTTGGGGAAGGTCGCCATCGCTGTTATTGACATGGCTGCCCAAAGGAATTTCAGAGAGTGAAAAGCTGTTTTGTAGTTGAGCAGACACTCCAAGGCCGGAAGGCAAGAGAGGTGGCTGACATCGCATTTGATTGGGTTGTGGTTGCACAACAGTTCTGCACTTCTTTCTTGGAGATTGACTTATGGGTGAGAACGAAGACATCCATGAAGGGGAACCAGAAATGGCATCAACCCCACCGTCGACGTCCCCCACACTATCACCATCGATGCCACTGCTCCCAATCCTGCTACTACTACTACTACTAGTCGTAGTGGCAGTTGTAGTTGTAGCTACACCACACTGCTCTTCAGCCAGAGTAGTGGGCGACACCGATTCCTCGGTGAGGTCCACAACCACCACAGCAGGGTCCCTCTTCGTCCACGCCATTCGCCCGCACCCGCACCCATAGTTAGGCGCGCACTCGTGTGTGCCAAACGCCGGGGTAGCCGCCTTGGCCCCGCAGCAATCGCATTCCTGCCTCCTCCCCGCCGCCGCGGCCTGGCTGCCCGCGCGGCCCCCGCTCTGCTGCTGCCCCCGCAGTGGTGTGCTCTCCACCTTGGGGCAGGGCTTCGTGTAGGCCTGCAGAGGGGGGGCACCGGGGGGCGGGCACGTGGCCCAGCACCGCGGGGTGGTGTCCGTGTCGCCGTCGCCGGGAGCGGGAGCGGGAGTGGGGGCACTCGAAAAGCACGGGAGCAGGTGTATGGCCGCTCGGATGCGGACCAGCTGGCCTGTCTTTAGACCCATGCGGACCAGGTCGTCCTGGGTGAGCAGGGCCACAGTCGACATGCTGTCTACCAACTCGGCCTCAAACATGCCGATGCACCCTTGGCACCCTATGTCTGTCAGCCACTGCCGCACCTCATCCATGGTGTGGTTTTCGAACGCGACGAATATACGGCAGGAAAAGAAGGGTTTGGTTTCGGTTTTGGTTTTTATGTTGTTATTTATTTGTTTTTTGTCCAAATGAACACAATTGAAAGGGAGCCGCTTGGCTTGGCAAAAGCAAAGTGGCAAGCGTTTTTGCCACCGGCTGGTATTCACTGCTTGTGAGCATCAGGGGGTGGGGAATCGCCCTTCCAACAATTTTACAAGCCGGAGTTGGCAACGTTCCCAGAGTAGTTGGCTCCACCGGCCTTGATCAATTGTGTGCGGACCTTGCTCTCCTCAAGGTCGTCAGTGGTTGTGCCGTGAACAGCCAAAGCGAAGTTCTGGATAACAACCAGTTAGGAGAAATGAACAAGCCTCACTGTGTAATCTACAAAATAAAGACAAGGGGGCATACCGCGAAAACGCCCTGAAGAGCTGGCTTGTGAACGCTGACCTTGGCGCGCTTGATTGGGGAGACTCGCTCGCCTACCCATGAAATGAAGACGAACTTGGCGCGTTTGCTCTCAGCATCTCCGGTGATGCTATTTGTATTATTGTTTGTAAGTGTGAAGGATGCGTAGGGGTTAAACTTACAATCTGGCGAAGGCGTAGAGGCACTGGTCCTCCTTGAGCTCAGCGAGGAGCTCCTCGTATGGTCCCTCACTCTTCCTCACAACGACAATCTTGTTGCTGTTGGGTCCTGGATAGCCGCAAAGAACCCTAATGGAAACCATCAAACACAGAACAAAAAACCAAAACACATCGCCAACGGGGGGAAAAAAACGAGGCGAAACGAACCAGTTTGTGGGTGTGGCATCAGAGCGGACGTCTTTGTATGCCTCAACAAGTGCGGGATCTGATACGTCGGCCATTGTTGTTGATGGTAAAAAAAAACGAGTTGGTGAACGGAGAGATGCTGCTTAAGATCGGATTGTTTTTTATTTTGTGTTTTCCTTCGTGTTGGTTCTTTTTAAAGCCGGGAAAAAAATCCAAGGGTTTTTTGCGAAAACCGTTTCAGGCAAGGCCAAAAAGAAACCAAAAATAACCCTCAAAAATATCAAATCTTCTTGAGACGGGGCAGCAGGTGCTTTTGTGACCAAAAAAAGCACGTGCAAAGCGAGACTTTTTTTTTTGTGTACCAAAAAAGACCCTGAAGGCAGAACACAAAACAAAGAGCGTTGACTGTTTCGTCCTTGCAGCTTCAGTAGAAGTCCTGTGTTATACGTTTGTACAGTTGAATGTCTCTGGGCATGATAGTCATACGACCAGTGTGAACAGAGCAAGCTAATGAGCCAGCGTGCACTTTGGTAATATACTGTTCGGCTGCTTGCTGTAGGACCGTTGTTGCATCGTTGGAGAGTGTAATCAGGTCCGCGGGTTGTATGTCTGCGTCTCCGAGTGGAAGTGGCGGCAGAGATAATGCGTTGGCTGTTGTGGTTGTGGTAGCCGTTGTGCATGTGGGACTTGTAGTTGTAGTTGTAGCTGTAGCTGTAGGGGAAGTATTCCTTCGCCGTCTCTTCACCTTGTCCTGTCATGTGGGGTAAGTTATTGAATCACTACTTGTGGGATTGTATGATGCTTACAGCTTGTGTAGTTTGGCAAATCTCCTCAGCGAGTCGTTTAAAGGCTGCATGTCCAAGTGTGAGACTGCAGGAAGGTTGAGGAACATTTGAATTCCACAGTAGCCGCTGAGTGTTGCGGACATCTTTCACAAAGAGTTTGACCCTGTGGGAATGGATAGCTCCCAAGTTACTACTAGAAAACATGGACACAATATAGCTTTCAGCTACACAGAAGTTAAACTTTTACACATGGTGAAGTAATAACCTGCAGAGTGTATTGCATCGGATGCTTCTTCAGAAAAAGTGAAGCCTCCTGTGGCAAACTCGCTGCAATTGGAGGCCACTTCCTTTAGAGCAAAATTAAATAACTTCTTGTGCCAAGATAAACCTGAAGTAAGCCTCGAAATTCCGACTTCGGTATAACTGGGGTGCCTGTACTTTGTATTGCCTTAATTTCTGCAAGGCATTGCTCATCTGTCTCTTGCCCACATTCGTCATCACTTCTGGTTTCCTCCTTTTCCTTTTGACTGACATCAGATTCAGAATTGGTTTCAGGCTGGTGGCATTCAGTTTCATTTTCATCTTCTTCTGGGAAGAGCGTTGGGAGAATATGTGGCAGAACTCCAGCATTAGGAAATATGTAGCCTCTAAAAATGTACTGCATCTCCGCATCTTCTTCAATTGATAGCATTATATGTCGAGGAGTAATATCAGAACCTTATTTACGGTTTGTGCAGGAAGAGAAATAAATTAAACATACTTGAAGAGGATTGTGCTTTTTGCAAACAAAGGTACAAAAACTCGGATGCAATGTATTCCAGTCCTCCTAGTAAAAACCATGGAGCTAATTTTAATGAGATTTGAATTGCCACTGGCATTTGTCGCAACACCAGAGGCAGACCATGACGTCCCAGACTTCAAGTAAGTAACTAGGTGATGGGATGACAACAGAAATGCGACTCTCGAAATGTTGGTTTCTAGGAAGGATGACTGCTTTCTAACGCAGTTTTGTCCCTCCACAACCGAATAGTCATACAGCTGGGTACCAGAGTAAACGATTGACATGGCAGTGTCTAACAGAGGTATATCCAGTTCTACGCGAGCGTGAATAGGTGAGTACAATGCCATTTAGGGTAGTACTACCAGAAGTTTTTGCAACCCCACGTGGAGGTACCTCTGTCAACTCTTTTTCTATGATAATACAACAAGTGTCACAAATTCGTCGCGCTACTTCACGTAAAATATCCACCATAACAAGCCCTGCCTGGGGGTTCAAGCTGTGACTCGAGGCCGTCTGTCCAACAAATGAGGGGGAAAAAAAAAGGGGGGGGGGGGGGGGGGGGGGGGAAGAAAAATAACGGAGCACATTGTGCAGTAGAAGAGAAAGCCCCTCAATTGGAAACCAAGATCTAAGGGCGGCCTCGAAGTTCGCTCTCTCATCCACAACACGCAACGAATCTAACGTAGTTACGACAGTGGGATCCCGGACTCGCGTCTCGCCGTCGGCTGTTAAAGACGAAGAAAAAGGGCACTCGTCGTAGTGCAGTTCTTGCCCGCATAGGCGGTCGTCTTCTTCCGTCGGCTCCGAGATCTCCCTCCAAACGCGCTCGTTGTGCCGCGTTATTTCGGCCTCTTCGTTTTTGGCGTTTTGCGTGCTTTGCCTGCTCATCGCCCAACCGACAATCTTTTATCTCTTATCTTCAGTTGGTCCAATTTTTTTTTTCTTTTTCGCGTTAAAATAATATCATTTTGGTTCATATTTCTAACAGATTCTAGATCCCCTCATCACCTCAGCCACCACGGATACGCTCAGCCACCGCAAGGCGTCGTTCGCGACACCGGCCTCGCCCTTCATTTTCCACAGCCCCCTGCAGGAAGAGGAGGAGCCCTACCTCCTCGACGACCTGTACGACAACCGCTCCCCTCCCTACACGGCAAGCCCGCGGCGCCGGTCGGCCGGCTCGCCTAGGGACGCGGCCGCGCGCGGCGACGGCGCTTTCGCGTGTGACACCAACTTGGTCGGCGACGAAGACGAGCTTGGCTTTGGCGACGACCTCCCACAATCCCAGCCTGTGCCGAGGCGCGTCAGCCCCGAACCTCAGCGGTCTCTGACCCAGCCTCATCCCAAGTCCCACTCAGAATCCAACCCATCGACACCGACACCCACACAATCCCAATCCCAATCACAATCACAATCACAATCACAATCACAAACCCAAACTCAGCCATCCGAGCAAAGCCGGCCCACGTCCACCAAGCCTAAATCTTGCAAGAGCCTCCCACAATCACAATCCCAATCGCAGCCCCAGCCCCAGCCTCGGTCCCAATCTCAGCCTCAACCACAGCCTCAGCCTCAAACCCAGCCTCAGTCTCAGAACCAGCACGGTGAGGCGAGAAAGCGGCCCCTTAGGCAAAGTACCCTTACGGAGATGTTTGGCAGAGCAACTTCGCTGAACTTGCCTTCCCGGAATGCGTGTGATGACACAAGCAATTGCAAGAATGACTTGGGTGGAATCCTCACCTGCAGTTCTGATAGAACTTCTGCTCCAGGGGGCTGTCTCTTATCTTCTAACCAGGCCCCCGTCATACCCAGTGCGCCGGCTCGCGAGCGTGACAAGTCTGAGGCTGATGAGGCTGAGGCTGAGACTGAGGACGAGAACGAGAACGATAACGATAACGAGGGGTTGGAGCCACCTTTACCAAAGAAATATCGGCCTGATTTGCAGAAGAAAACCCCAATGGTGCTCCGAGGTAGCCCATTGCCAGTTTCACATAACTCCTCTGGAAAGCACAGATCCGCGAAGAGCACTAGAAATTATCTGTCCCAACCAGTGCGCTCGGTTGCTGCCTCTGAGGCGTGCTTGGAGGAAAACAGGGTCAAAGATTCTGATGAATCGAGATGTTGCTCTAAAAATTCTTCTTCTACCTTGTCCACTCCCCCAAAGCTCAGCTGCACGGTATCTACAAGCACTTGTACATCAGTCACAGGCATTCCAACCCCAGTTCTCGGCGAGTCGCACCCACCGCAGTTACTTACTGGAAAAGGTTCAACATCAACAGATACAACACACCTTACACCCGGGCCACTGCTCCCTTGTTCAACACCACCTGATGCTCTCTACAATTGCACAACACCAACTACTCCATTGCGTGCTCGCAACAGTCAAGCTCGCATCCCAACTTTAAGTACTGCTGCCAGTCCCAAGAGACGTCGCAGCTGCAGCATGTCTCCCGGGTACATCGACCCTACTTCTGGGATTCACAGTATGGAAAAATTAGCAGATGCGGAGGCCAATCTTTCAAAATCCCATACTCCAGTTGAAGACTGGAGTACCAATTTCACTGTTAGGTCCGCGCCATCTTCCCCAGTTTCTGGACATAGCCACACACATGAGAGGCCTCTGAAAACCATATATTCTTCATGTTGCAAGGACCTATTCTCAAGTAGCAAGCGCACAGACGCTTGGGATGAAATGCATGTGAGATTACCTTGCTCTCCTAGGTAATTATTCTCCTGGGATAAAAAAAATATTCAAGATTCTTAGAAATATGGTTCGAACAGATTGTTTGATGTGGCCCTTTATATGCACACTTTTGAGTCAGCCGATTGGGTGCTCTCACAGACTAGAGGTTTAAATACCTTACTTAGTAAAGCACTCAACGAATTAGGAGATTATTTTCCTTCTCAATGTGCAATATAAAGCAATTTGGGATATGGGTGGCCTACACGAATACTGTATCAATGTTTATGAGCCCCATGCCTGTGCAGCACATAATTGCTTGTGCATCATGAAAGGTTTTTCCTTAGCAGTGGGGCAAATTGCATCTTTAGTCTGCAAGTTACCTGCTCTAGTAACTTCTCCCATTTCCTTACTGCGGTGTGAATCACCCTTACGTTCTCTTTGTCGCCTAATATCATTCAGGAAAACAATGAAGACCTCTGTTGTTCTGTCGCAACTTCAAATAGCAAGCTTGTTGGTTCTTCTTCCTTTCAAATCTGACGGTAAATTAATATTGCACAGGCCAATTGCTTCTTTTGTACATTTCCTCGGCGCAATGCTTTAACAAGCGTATTCACTTACTTTTTGTTAAAGTTGAACTCAAAATTTAGAAGGACACAATAAAAACGGAGTACTCTGACTTCCCTTCTGTGAATTTTTCGACACTTTATCAGAGGCATGCGCAACATAAACTGCGATTCATTTTTCATTATTTTGAACGAGTGCCCAACTTGCAACAATGTATTCACACTTTCCAATTGTCCGTAAAATGAAAATGCAGCAGGTGATGTCAAATTTACTCGCCACCATCTATCAACCCCCCCAGATTGGAGGCAGAGCAGTACCCCTTTAGGGAATTTAGTACCACATCTCAGTGGATCAGTTAATTCTTTGTTCCTTTTTTCTTTCCCTTACCTTCGAAGATGGAAGAGTCTGTAACGGATTTGCTACCTTGTGACAGCTTGTTGGTAGACTTCGCAAATAAAAAAATCGGCGGAGGTGTTCTTGGAAAAGTACTCCTGCTCTTCCTCCCTCCCACCACAAATAAACTTTGTTTGCAGGGATCTGCTCAAGAAGAGACTCTTTTTCTGACTCACCCAGGCTGGTAGAAATTCGTACTTTCCTGTATCCATAACCTGACTAGCCAGAACTCCTAGTCAGCCGTCTACTATGCGAAGAGCTAAATGATACAGAATGTGTGATAATTACTGGTGCCGAAAGGTTTTCTAGACACAGTGGATACTTGTCAGAACTTTCATGGCAAGGCCCATACAATGATAGCACTCCTAGGTTGACTTCTAGGTTTTAACTCTGCTTTTTAATGTAACTTACAGGAATGGGTACAATCGAGTATGTGTCGACTTCTTCTTTTAGGAACCTTAACCTTTGCAGCGGCGAAGACATATTGTAGCAATGGACGCTCTCGACTTCAACCGAGGAACCAGAAACATTGCTGAGTTCTCAAAAGAAGGTGTAGAGCGCGAATTGAACAAGGCATATTGGTAATAATACAACGACACCATCTGTGCAATTCACGGAAACTTAGTGCGTTTTCATATACCGACGATGACATTCCCCCTGATTGCAAAATCGTCACTGGGTGTGCCCCTTCTAACTTACAGAAAAACAACAAACTAAAATGCCACAGGCACTGGGGCTGCGGTGTGTTTGGCGGCTCCAGGCACCTCAAATCAATGATACAATACCTGGCCTCATCACATGCCGGCCGAACTCTCCACTATCACACGCAAGACTACGTCTTTGATGAAGAGTTGCAACAAGTGGTGACACACCTCCGTAACAGGAGGGTCACTGTAGGTTGGTTTGGCTCCTTACCTTTCCTTTTTCTCCCTGTTCATTCCAATCAAATAACAACAACATCTAGGCCAACTGTGGACCGCCATTATTGCCTTTTGTCAGGAAGTGCCCCGTGTGCCAAAAGCCAGTCTTTTCCATTGGATAATTGGCAACACCTAGGAGTGTTGTTCATCATCATGTACAAAAGCAAAAACCAAAAAACTTTACGTGAACAACAAGGGCTCGCTCTTTCCGCATCTTCTAGAAAAATAGTAATAGTAGAACAAAACAAAGGGGCCTGTGATGGACGGTAAGAAGAAGGCCAAGAAGAAGACAAGCAGCGACGACGACACGAGAGTGCACGTGAGGGTGAGGGTTACGTCGACGCCGTCGTCCACGTCCTCGCACTCCTCGCGCTCCCACACGCACGCGGCCCCCCCGGCGGCAACAGCAACCACGCCGGCGGCGGCGGCGGCGACGACTACGGCTACGACAGCGGCGGTGGCAGACACCGGGCAGCAGGAAGGGGCGTCGGCGTCGGCGCGAGGCGGCGCCACAACGGGGGCAGCACCGCCCAGCCGCAGCAAGAACACCCTGCTGAGCCTCATTTTACACACGCGGCGGCACGCGGACGGGGTGGCGGAGGACGGGGACGGGCACGGGGGGGCCCAGCGCCCGGACCACGAGCACGACCACAGCCACACGCACACGCACGAGGAGGGGGGGGCAGCGGCGCCGGCCCCCCGTGGCGCCGGGGCAGAAGCGGGGAGGGGGAGGGGGAGGGGCGCGGCGAGGGACAGGGGGGGCGGCCACGGCCACGGTCACGGCCGCGCACGTGAGCACGAGCACGAGCACCAGCGCCGGCACGGGCACTCACACGGCCACGGGCACGGGCATGGGCACGGGCACGGAGGCACTGCTCCAGCAGCAAAGACTAAAGGCAAGAGCAAGGGGATGAGGGACGAGTCCTCCGATGACGATTCCGACATGAGCTTGTCTAGTTTGAGTGACTTCGACAGCTGGAGTAGCAGTAGCAGTAGTAGCGGTAGCAGTAGTAGCTCCAGCAGCAAGAAGAAAGGAAAGAAGCATAAGGGAAAGCACAAGCACAAAAGCAGTAGCAGCAGTGACAGCAGTAGCGGAAGCAGCAGTTCAAGCAGTAAGAAGAAAAAAAAGGGCAAGAAAGAAAAGATGTTGAGCAGTAGCTCAAGTTCCAGTAGTAAGAAGAAAAAGAAAGAAGGGAAAAAGCACACTGGACCACCAACAAAAACACCCACCACCAAGCCAGCCACAACAACCAAGTCTGACACCACTCCCCCTGTTAAAAAGCACACCAGTACTAAACCCCACAATGCCGAACCACAACCACCCACACAGTCTCAGCAGGACATTGCTCCCTCACCGGTCCCAAGACCCTCAACCACAAGTCCCAGTGTTTCAGCCCCGGTAACACCTCCACTGGCTTCTGCTGTCTCGACGGTTTCTGCTGCTGCTACTACCACTACCACCAGTAGTAGTACAGAAATGGCCGTGGATGAGACGGCATTGTGCTCTGTGTGCCTGGCTTCTCCAAAGACTCACGCTCTCGTTCCTTGTGGTCACTTGTGCCTGTGCAAAGATTGTGCTCAAAATGAAGCCATGCGAAAGACATGCCCACTGTGTAGAAAGCCTGTGCTCCAAGTTGTTCACATTTTCTCTTGATTGAACTGTGGCGGTTTGAATCGACGAAGCCAATTTCCTCCTGTACCCAGCATTCAAAGAATATCGCGTTTCTACGTCCAGTCCTACCCTCTTGTTATACGCCACGGTGTCCCGACTCTCATCGCCCAGACCGCGGACGAGTTGGGAGAAAGAATAAAGTAATCAACAGACCAGAACGCCAGGGTTCCCTTTCCCTCCCAGAAGACCATTTTCTCGGAAACCCGATTATTGGTGCTGCAGCGATGGGTGTGGTTCTTGGCAAGAATGAGGCAAAAGTTTGTTTTTTTGTTTAAAACGGTCTCAGAGAAAAATTGCGAAGGAGGTAGCTAATAAAGGCAATAGTCATCTGGGTGTTGTAAGTGGCTTGTGGGAGGGGTGTTACCGGGGCTTACACAGAAAATTCCGGAACTACAAAGTAACACTTGTGAAAGAGGTTCTGAGTACCTGGCAAGCATTGCAAAGGCAATAATAGACATCAAAATGAAAACCCAAATGTCCTGAATAAATTCGGGAGTTTAATACATGGTCATTTGTAGGTGAGGATAACCATACCAGCCATAAAAGCAAAGGAAATAAAAGGTAGGCAGCAACTATGCCAAAAGCAGCAACGCACATACCACAGAGACCAATGTAGAACCTTTAGAAAAGATTTTGTGCAGTCATGGAAGAGGAGCAATAGGAGTCTACCCTGCTACGTCTCCTAGAGTCATCAGGAACAGTGACACTGTTAGTATGCACACACAAATCCCTATCTGCACCCAGGCAAATATGTCAACTGGGGGAGAGAGTGGGCTCTGATTGCACTTTGCTTTTGTAACTGGCTTTCGTTTGAAAGGATTTAAGGTGTGCTTGTTGAAATTAGAAGAGGAGGACGAGTGCATAAGCATCAGGGCTTCGGAATCAGCGGACTTAATATGTTAGTTTCTCTAAGAAACACAGAGAGTAAAGATACAGACAGAATTTCTAGAAACATCATAAAAATTATCATTCATGAGTTTGGCATTGGAATCGATGTCTTTTTCCAGTATTGCTATGTCACTGCAAGGAAAGTTTAGATAGGTAACAATTGTTTCCGTACTTTTGCAATTCATCGCGAACTTGAACAATCACCGTTGCAGGTATGCGGTGATGTTTACCAGCATGATCAACAGCATTAGTTAATCGATCCACGTGGTTTGAAAGACTACAAAATTTAGGGTGACGACGAAAAAAAAACCGTAGTGCGTACTTCCGTTTGATGGCTTCCATATCCTGAAAAAGAGCTTAGGGTAAAACCTTGGAATTATGTAAATTTTAGTAAGTAAAATACATCATGTATCCTAGCGTTTCGGCGCTCTAGTTTGTGGACCCGACTCTGTTTGTGGATTAAAGTCTGAAAGTACAAGAACAATACAAAAAAGTAATAATCAAGTGAATACTTGAAGATCGACAGGAGACTTCGACTCGATTGAAGACTGAGTTTTTCGTGATATTGAGTCAGGAGTATGCCTCCTCTCCCAAACAGATAACGTGTTATCACAGGAACCAGTAATTATACGCTGGTCATCTGGAGTTGCACAGCAGCATAAAACCTACGGTAAGGTAAGAGAAGTCACTCGAAAATGAGCTAACTGGGCCTCTGTGGCCAGATAATGTTACAAGAAGCTCCCCATTTGATGGTCTCCATACACATACAGCTTGGTCAGTAGAGCCCGAAATAACTAAGGAGCCACCATGGCTGTAACAACAGCATACAACCTAATTTGTCCTTGTGTTGTCTTAAAAAAAAAACCGCGCCACATACTCCTTCACTATGGCCAACAAATTTTCGTACTAGAGAACCATCCACCAGATTCCATAAGCACAAAGTCTTGTCTTCTGAAGAAGTTACTACAGTTTTTCCATCAGGAGAAACAGTGCAACACATGACCTTGGAAGTAGTGGTACACTAAGAGTATAAAAAGTGGACAAAGTACCTCTGCTGTGTGACCCTCCAGTGTTTTGGCTTCCCCAGTGGATAGATTCCAGACTTTGACAGTTTTGTCTTTTGAAGTTGAAATCACATGTGAGTCGTCTGGGGTTGTGCAACACCAGAAAACCTTTTTTTATTTTAAGGAATATGACAACTGCTTATCCATTTGTATCTTACAAATGGTGATTACACAAACACACCCAATCAGTGTGCCCCATCAATTTTGTTATCAGTGCGCCATCCAGTGCATTCCACACACAAACTGTTGAATCGTCACTAGATGATAATATTCTACTACCATCGTGAGTTGTGCAGCAGCACCCAACCTGAAAAGAGGTGAGAGTTGAAGGGTACAAACCCAGAGGTAACATAATAATGAGTAATACCCTATCTGAGTGCCCACGAAGAATCAGCAGAGTATTTCCTGTTGCCACATCCCATGTTCTTAGTGTGTTATCCCACGAAGCGGACACAACAGTCCTTCCATCTGGGAAAACACAACAGCCACTAACCTGGGTTCCCAAAATATGAGAATATTAATACAAAAAGGGGCATAAATACAGGATCAGTGTGCCCTTTTAGTGTCATCAAACAGGTGCCATCCAACAGTCTCCATATTTTGAGAGAGTGGTCCCAAGAACCAGACACCACCCTACTACAATCAGGAAACACTGCACAGCAATTCACCTGAACATATAAGGATAGGGAAGTGGTAGGGGAAAGTGGGAAACAAATTAAAAAAGCAAAAAGAGATAAAGCACAGACAGGTTTAGTGTGGCCAGATAACACTAATCCCCGGTGCAATTGCCTCACTGCGAACTCCGCCATGGCAATAGATCACTATCGATCGAACACAACAATTCGAATTCGTAAAAATCAGACGAAAACCCGTGAAAAGAAAACGGTGGAAAATCTCTGCCTTGAGGTGAATCTCTGAGGCTGGTCTGCACGAAAGAACGCTCCCAATCCTGATCCTGATGCTTTATTGAGGCACTGCACAACCACCAAGTACCAACTTCGGAATGGCCTTAGATGTAAAACGAAAAAAAAAATTGCGAAATTAACTGCAGGGCTCCGATGAGTTCTGGCGATCCGCGGCCTGGTGTGTAGTTTTCCTTGTGGAAGTTTTTATGGGAGGTTACTCCCTTCGTTGCGGACGCAAAAACAAATCAACTTTTCACTCAGAGAAGCAAGCCTTTCCTCAGACAGCCGCGAGCGTCCCATCATCGTTTTACGGTCGCTATTGCGACCCGCGAGGTACACGCTACCCTCCTGTAACAGTTTTTCTCGACCGTCCAACTACAATATGCCCGCCTCCTCCCATAACTCTCCCCGGCTTCAACGATGCCCTGCGGTTCTTAGACCCCGTGCCTCCCTCTACAAATGCCGGCCACACCCAAAACCAACACAATCACGAATCGTGCTTCTCTGCACCTCACCAGCCCGAAATTATTTGTCCGGCAATTACTGCTTGTGCTACTGAATCTCGGAATGAGATTGGAATGGAACCTGAGACTGTGACTGTGATTGTGACTGGCACTGGCACTGAGACTGAGACTGAGACTAAAGCACCCGTAGAGACTTCTACGAATACTGAACCAGAACAGTCCAGATTGTGTGATGACGTTTCTGCTGTGGAAGTTGGCTCCAGTAGAATTGCTGGGAATGTGGCTGGATTTGGCGATTGTGGGACTGGAGATTGCAGCATTCCAATGGCACCTAACATTGTTGTGAGGCCAGGACATGCAAGAACAAGGTGGATTTATGGTCACCATAAGGATGACGATGATTCTGTGCCAACCTACCCAATTAAGAATTGTAGGACTTCTCATGAAAAGTCTTGTATATGTGAGAGACCATTCCATCAATATGACTGGATGATCGAGTGTGACAAATGTGACAAATGGTGCAAGACTATACTTGACTGGAGGGGTGTGAGTGAAGCCAAATAAACTCAAATGTGCTCCAGGTTTCACGGTTATTGTATGAATGTGGAAAAAGGCTATCTTGATAGGCCTGGGTTCAAAACTTCCTTCATTTGTCCCGAATGTAGTTCTGTCAAGAGAAGCGAGATTCGCTACACTTTTGGTAACTTTTGCCCAAAATCGATGTTTGTAATAGACGCCAATAGAGTGCATCGAATTGAAAAAGACATTTGCACCGCATCTGGAGATTGGCTACTTTTTAGTACCTGACTCCATTGACCAGTCCCCTTCTTTTCTAGATTCTGCAGTAGAGAGATTACCTCCAACAAACTTTTAAACTCGTTTAGGTGTGTGACTGTGGAGGTCGTGATGACGGAAATGAATTAGTGGTCTGCTATGGGTATGTAGTAGGATGTCCTCTGTCCTTGTGCTAACATATTTAAGATGTAAGCAATGGTTTCATCCGCACTGCGTGTCATGTGCGGCTTTGGATGCCCTTCTTTCCGGAGACAGTGCAAGGCACTCAGAAAAATCTCTGGCGTTTTGTTGTTCTCGTTGTTCGCTAAGTCAGGAACCTGTTCTTCTACCTTCTCGTTTTAATCACTTTTCAGCATCTCAAAGTGAGCTCTGTCACGCAAGGGATATTACATCGAGAAAATCTTCAAGCTCAAGAAATGTTGTTGTGAAAGCCTGTCTTTCGAATGTATATATTAACTGTATAATGTCTTTTGACATGCAATAGAAAGTAACACCAGAAAGTGACAGTTCCGGCAGCTTACCCTGCCTCCCATTACGACCGGTTTCTGTTGTTAATGCTCTCTTCTCACAGCAGTTTACTGGGAAGCGGGCTAGGATGACAACCTGCCGTGTTTCAAAGACTTTGAGGTGGGATAACTTCACACCGTATGCCTTCTATGACATGTCCAGGATTCTCTGCCCAGATGCAAATGAAGTAGAGTACATTTCTTCGTAATTTGCATAATGCATTAACATTTAAACCAGGTGCCACGAGCTGTAAGGTTCAGACCACAAAGTAGGATACTCGCCATTGGTACAAACGCCGGCACTATTGTATTGACGAATGTACAAGAATGTCCAAGGCCAAATTTAACATGCGATCCCCATTGCATATTAACACCTGAAACTCCGGAGTGCCAGTCAATTAGGTTATCCATTGATGTTGTATTTGTAAAATTTAATGGAGCAGAGGTTTTTCACCCGAGATAGGCTGTCTTGAGTGGACTAGTGACAAGATGGGCTTAATATGTAGTAGTTTGAGGGATTCTACTGTGCAGGTCGTCTTTCTTTTGTTAAGCCTCTCTTTTACTGGCTCAGATTATTGATCCTAGTGCATCACTTGTTACTGGATTTTACAGTGGGCATTCAGCCTTCGTGAGGTACCAAAGTGTCCAATATTGCTTCATTGACCAATTATAAAGGATGGTCCATACACATGCATTACATCCATTTTGTGTGTTGAGCTCTAGTTTTGACAAATCTATTCACTGCTGGGATTTCCGTACCAGAGCCGTTCACTCACCCTCCTCTGTCAGTGTTTGGGATTCTGACGGTTCACATTCTTCACAAGTGATTACTATTTGCACCGAATATTAAAGAGGGAGAGGGTTGCGACTCGCAGTCTAATTTTAAACATAGTGTGCTTTTAAATGCATTGGGCACAAAGGAGGAGTTGTTGGAGCGCATTTCGTTAATGGCAATGAAATATATATAGTCTCAGCATCCACAGATGCGACTGTGAGGTTATGGGACTCGCGAAATACCTCAGAACACATTAGTTTGATTGACCTTGGCTCAAAGTAGTACTTCCTCATTATTCAGCTGTCTTATTCATACCTTCTAATCTTTAGGGTATTGTCATTCGATCAGAGTGTAGATGGAAGTCAAATAGCCTTGGACAGTCTCCCTGGACAGGTCACGGTACTAGAAATGGAGACACTTTTGCATAGCAAGTCAAATACCGTTTTTCCTATTGCTGTATGTACTGTTATAATGAGTGACCTTTAAATATTAAACTGGGTCACAGACTCTCCGAGGACACATGAACTCTAAATGGGGAATGGGCCACGTAGTGTATTCCAACGATGGTTCATTAGCAGTTTCATCAGAATGTGGAGGAGCTTACATGTGGGATATACCATCAATGAAGCATTCCATATGTCGCATGCACACTTCATGGGTGTGGGATGTGGGATGGTCTGATTACGGTGATTTGGCAACTTGCTCAGAGGATAGAGCTGTGGTTGTATCCAATTATTCTGGGTATCTTCCAAAACAGAAATGAGGTAGAATTCAATGCATCTAGGACAACAAAGGGTGAATCGAAGCGTGGTGTTGGATCTCATGTCTTAGCCCGATGGGGGGATGGGAAATACTACCACGCCAAAGTAAGGGCCGAGAACAAAGATAGAACATCACGTGAGGAGCAACCTGCTTTTGTGTAACTCACATTACATCAGGCATCACTTTCCCATTATGGACGGGACCAGATAGTGAAGCTCAGTATGTAAGCTATATGCTTTACAGGGAGGAGACTATGCCATGTTTTAAACGGCGATCATGCTTAAAGGGTCATTCCCTTGTCCAAGTAGTGCTCATCAAATTGGATCGGCTTTAACACTCGGGATTTAGGTCGAACCCTATTTACAAGCCTCATTTTTTCAGCCAAGAGAACGCCTGAAAAGTGCCACTCTTGAAATTCCTGCCTCGGACGATACTTGCCATCAATCCCCCGTGCCATTCAATGAGCCCCCTTCACAGAGGAGGTGCTACCAACGTCCAACAGCAGAGTCAACAACACCTGTAAATAAGTGTTCAAGATATAATACTCGCAACAATCCCACACCAGCCAACCACCACACCGCTCGCAAGATAAAGTCAGCACCACACCTCAAGAAGTACCTGCTCCGGAATTGTAGAAAGAGAAGATTGAACACAAGCCTGTCAGCATTGTCAGACACAAGCTCCCCCGCACCATACGAGTCCCCACCCTCTCCTCTATCCCATTCACTGCCGTCCATACTGCTCTCACCGGTATCCCCATCCACAACCTCCTCAACACTTTCGTATTCATTCCCTTGTCCCATACTAGACTCACCACAGTCCTCACTCAACTCTTCAACTGATGAATGGGAGAGCAGAAGACGCTCTCTCAGTCCTCATTACAGAACAGCCAGGCACAGAACACTCCCTCACACCACCGACCAGCAACAAGCCAGCGAATTCTACCTACCCCCGTTGCAGATTCCTGAGGATACAGAAATCGACCCAAGAGACCAAAACGGCCCAACACCACAAAACCCGGACCCACCAACAAGCCCCGCAACTGTAACATACAATACAACCACCCCTACCGCCAACACAAACAACAGCAATGAATTCCAAGCCTCTGAAGAATACCTCAGCCCATCACCCCCTCACAACACTGACAGCTCCGCTGGTGGTGCTGACTACGATGATGACTTTGCTGATGTTAATGTGGATAGCAGCACTGATGATACTGAAGCTCACAGCAACAGCACAACCACAACTACAATCACAATCACCCTCACACAACAACCACAACAAGAACAACATCAATTCGCGGAACCTGAGCCGCCCCCACTCTCGCCCAATGGCGCCTCGCGTTCCCCCTCCCCTTCGCTCCCACAATCACGCTCACCGTTACCGTTACCGTCGCCATCACCATCACCCCCGCAACCATCAGACTCTGAGGTTGATGTTCATGTGGAACTACTTCCTGTCACAGCCGGAATTCCAAAGCACCAACCACATCGACGAAAAGTACCAGTACATCAAGAGCAGCAAATGAACGGAACCCGTGTTCACACATCACCCAGCAACGGAACACCGAAAGAGAACCTACCCAGTCCAACTGCCAAAACAAGGAAGCACTACAACCTTAGGAGGAAAAGCCATCGAACCTAAAAATGTAGAGAAAAAGATTCCAAGACGTAGGAAGCAACAACAAAACGTGTGAATTGTCAAATTCCCCACTTTTTCGGAAGGGAAGAGAGCTTCGCGACCCTGCCTAATTTTATCTCCTGTTTTGCCAGAATACATCACGTTACCAAAACGAAAAGTAAATCAAATTAGTACATCTAGTGAGCGTTAAGTAATTGAGCTGTGTGTCATGTCGCACCGTGACACAGAGCAGGTACTGCACGGTCACATTGTAGTATTCGTTGTCACTCTGCGCGACTTGCTCTTTTTTTTTTTTTCTTGTATTTGGCTATGATCAAAAGCGCTGATGTTTTTTTAACCGACGTTCCTCGTGCGCGTGATTACATTTTCTAACACCTTTTTTTTTTTTTTTCCCCTTTGCAAGACGGGCGATAATAAAGTAGAGAGTCCGACTCCCACTAATAACACACCACCCGTTCCAGTACCTTCCTCTGCTGCCTCCATTCACAATCAAATTCAACTCCTCCAAGCCCTGATAGAACTAAACCAACTGCAACAACAGCACCAACACACAACGCCCCAACAACAACCCCCACTACTTTCACCTCAGCTTTTACAACTTTTGCAATGCCCACTTCCTTCTGCCCCGTTACCTCTCCAGAATGTATTATTACCACCACCAGGGCTCCAGCCGCCCTTGGAGGACAAAAACACACCAAGGCAAGACTCTCCGCAACAGTTTTCACCTTTGCAGTCTTTACTGCAGCAAACTCAGTTTCCAACTTTTCCGCCAATTGAGTCCTTATCCCCATTGAGAAATCCCAAGCAAACACGGCAAGATAAGCCTAGGACATTATGCACACAGTCTACTGCCTCACAACTCTCGCCACCAATATCAACGTCCACTAGTTTATCAACACCAGCCAGCAAACCTAGTGATGTTGAAGTGGGTGCAATTAATGGGATTGAAGTTGCTTTGTCATCATACAAGATTTTCCGACATAAGAAATTCCAAGTCTCCAACCCTTGTAACTGTAAATTCCACTGTAACACTTGCAACAGATGTTGATCAAGATACCTCCTCAAATAAAACAAAAGCTACAACTCTCCTGTGATGATATTCTGATCGCTGGTTTAAATGCAAAGTGTTGCAGAGAAGGAACAGATGAAGGAATGCGTTATTGGCTGTTAACAAAACACTGATACAAAGTACAGAGGTTGGATGTTGCATGCAATGCTCGCCCCACAGGAAAGTAATTACCGTTGGAGTTTCAGAAAGAGCACCTTTTCGGAGCAATGTTACCAGCGTGGTGGATAGCTCACCAATGGAAGTGTTTGCATTTGATGACTGCAAGTCGAACTGTTCCTCTTCCAGGTCTTGCCAGCACCATATATCCCAATATTCCAAATAACATCCATCAGAGATCACTTGCATACGTCGCTCACACTCGGTGTGGAAATACTCCCTGGCCAAATTCTACACTCAGCACCATTTGTGCTGCAGTCTCGTGCGGTTCAGAGTCCAGCATCAAGTAAGTCCCCGTCCCTATATTAACTACTAGTACTCATTTCGCGTAAACTTTACCGTTGGTTGTCAATAACGAATACCGTGCAGAAAATAAGAGAGCACCAAAGTCGGAAACTACGGCGGCTGCCACAACACCCCAGAAAAGGAAGACCTCAACACCAGCCCAACAAACGAAAGGCACAAAGCAACCAAGGACATCACCCACACCACTTTCAGGCTCGTTTACTACCACCCCCACCACCTTCACGCCACCACCCCCAGATCCGAAAAAAAGTTGAACTTGTGCAAAAAGAAAAAGCAAACTCAACCCCAGGTGATCACGCAGGGGAGTGCTGCCATTCGCTCTCAACAGTTTTTGTTTTTCTTCTAAGGTGAGAGAACATTTGACTTTTTCGAGTTTGCCTGATTTCCTGATATCCGGCTTTTTTTTCAATCTAGTCATCAAATGAACTTTGTGGTGTGGCCCAATACTCTAACCGTTGTCGATGCCGCGGGTGTGCCGAGATCTACGTTTGACTGGAGGCAGACACAAGATCCAGCGCGCACGTCTTTGCCTGTTGGATCTGTGTTAGTGGGCTGGGACATTGCCGGCTCTGAGAGTGTGGCTAAAGTCATTGTTTTTGCTGTCACACCGCAACGTGATGACAGTTGTGCCACCTCATCCTCGGACTTCGTAGGTCTTTCGGGTTTTTTCAACGTTTGACCTAAGACTGCCAAGAATTCTGTGCTGGCGCCATTACTAGCAAAAATTGCATTTCCTCTCACGCCACTCGGAGTGTGGGGTGGACGCACAAATGCACCTGGGGATGCTCCTCTTACCATGGGTCTACTCCCAGGGTTTCCTCCCTCTGTCATGTAGTGAGCCTCTTCTTCTGTATTCTGTTGATGAATTCAACTAGTACGCCCAAAGTACCATGGAAGATCATCTTTTATGACATTCCAAGAGGATCCAATCAGTTTGGATATGAAATGAAGCTCAAATATTCCTCTCAGCTACATATTATGACTTGTATCATTGAAAAGGTGCCTCAACTATGTCCAGATTTCAGTTAACCCAAATTAAGATTAACTGTAGTCACATCGTTCTTGAGACATTGCAGAATTTGGGTCAGACGTCTAATTTGCATGAAAGCCAGCTATCCTACAGTGGGCATTGTGGTGGTAGCGATTTGGGTATTTACAATCCCATTCAATGCTTTTTGTATTTAATGGCTGCAGTCAACCATGTATGTAACAGAATAAAGAATTTCCCTCAGCAATCCAGATCTATGGGCACATCAGGTTCCCTTCGATTCGCCAAGTATTTGTTTTATTATTTTGGTCCAAACCTCCTAATTATATCCAGGAGAAGGAATGCCTTCCTTCTTATTGCTATTGACATTTTTATTGGGATGATCTCAGCTGTATTTTTGAGAAATTACATGTAATCCTATCATTTCTGTTGGTGTGACATTGATGCTGAGTAGAAAAAATGTTCCACTCATACTTAAGGGTCTGGCAGAGGCAGTAGGAAATCTGAAGCATGTTGTACGATGGCTTATGGGATGCCCAGCTGGGTTAAAAATGAACAAAAACTTAGATGACTTTTTTGGTGATATATGTTTGTACATGATAACTCTTTGGACACGTATGTGAAGCCTTTCTGAGATTACCATGTAATTTTTTTTCTTAGATTCATTTTTCCCTAAAACAAAAATAAACTTTTAGGAGCTTTGCAGACAGACATAGCACACAAAATTCTTCACTGCATTCTGGTTTTCTTGTGCTTCATTGCTCTTAGTGGCCTTTCTTCCCTTTTCTGTGCCATAAGTGATATAATGTTCGTTGGGACAATTCATGTGCATTTATTGTACCATGCCATTTCTCGGTATGTAGGACGAGTAATATTCCATTTTTGACCTTTATTTAGATTGTTTAATTTGATAAATCATATTTTGACTTCACTGTTCCGCCGGCTTGTAGGGAAGAAACGGAACCCCCTCAGAAAAAGAATTGATACATGTGTGTTCGAGTTGGACCAGATGTTATTTGGCACGGCGGCATTCTCCATATTAGCACTACTCTGGCCAACCGTCACAGTTGTTACTCCCTCAACCAGGTTACACTAATTTACGGTTAGGTTTATTTTCTCTTTTTCGCTGGTATGTATTTGATGAGAAATTTCTGTCAGGTAAAGTGTACCCCACTTGTTGGTTTCAAGATACATTTTCCTAGGGAATCCTATTGCTATGCTCGAACGTACTTATTGAATTCCCTCTCTATCACTTAACTTCACGTGCTTTTTGCCCTGGGAGCTTCCCAGGTTAGTTTCCATCACGATTTTGGCCTATCAGTTCAACTTTTTACAGGGGACATGCACCTAGAAATCCTGTCATTTGCTCATCACCCACACACCGGGAACACATTCTTTATGCTGAAGGTACGCACGATTCCCTACCAAAATGCTTATCCCATATAGAGCACTCCGGTATCCACGTCCGTAATCCTTCAACCTCTCACCTCCCTCATTTCTGCATACACCCGCAATTCCATTGCCAGACTCAGAAGCACCATGACCGGGGACTACCATTAAATAGAACCAGATAGAAAATTTTCTATCCCCGCGTGTAGATCGTAACCAAATTAATCACGGCCAAACGAAATGCAGATGAGCACCACTGCTAGCAGCACCAGCACGACGACGGCCACGAGCACTGCTGTATCTCCTCCTGCAAAATCCACGACCACAACGACTACGTCCTCTTGCACCACACCCACGAAGCCAAGCCGCGAGGCGCGCGCGGCGGAGGAGACGCCGCGGTCGCGCTTGGGGAAGCGCAGGCGCCCGTCCGGGAATTTGTCATCTTCGTCGTCGTCCGAAGACAGCGACGTGTCCGATGATGACGAGAGCGACGACGAATCTACTCTCGAGGAGGCAGAACGTAATAATGGCTTTTGATTTCATTTTATTAATTTCTTTTTCCTACTCTCCCTCTCGCGGTGTTTTTGTGTGATACGGTGCGGGTGCAAGTAAAGAAAAAAAACCATTTTAGAATACAATATACTATTTGGGATTAAAGGAGAGTATAATAGTCTCACATTGATACAGAAGTGGATGAGGAGGAATCTGGTGATGAACTTGCAGACCTACAAGCCAACATGGACACACCACTCGAGGAGCTTGTGAGGGTGTATGGTGTTCCACCGGGGCAATCAGCAGTGAGTGGGGCCACTGGAGGATCAAAGGCTGCTTCACCGTCGTCATGCACATCCACTACATCCACTACTTCCACCACTTCAACAACAAGTGTGAGGCCTCCTCCATCTGCAAAACGCACCAGAAGCAACCAATCCTATTGAGTGGAATGAAATAGAATTGAATTCTATTTTCTGTTATTATTACTTTCACGACGCTACAATATGTACCATTACGGCTGGAACAAGGAATTGTGTAAATGAGGAACACCGGGAGGTTGATAGTGGCCGACGTTTTCCTGTTCAAAACTATTAATAACACCAGGCAAGGGACCAGAGATGCTGATGAGGGTGATGATGACTGCCACGAGCGAAAAAGTGGAACAAACCACACCTAGTGATAGGGATGCCACAGCACAAGAGGACATTGCGAATTTGGGTGCACCACCAATCAACATCGGAGGATAACCACTAGATGTTGTTCTAATTCTGGCAGAAAGCACCATAGAGTGCAATAAGCTGTTCTTGGCCACCAACGAGGTTCCTTTCCTTTCTTCTCCATATGTACTTTATTGTTGTTCACTCTGTTGGGTTTAGCGCCATTAGGCATGCTTTTGACATTGTGTTGCGTTGTCCTGCCGATAACAGTGCCACTGGAATTCTCAGTGTTGCAACGTGATACCAACTTGTCACGCCAGACAATGGCAATGACCCTTCAGAAGCGGTACATCCCCCGAACAAAAACCATGCAAAATGTTTTTCTTTGTGTAGAGGAAAAAAACCAATAGAAAAAAGAAATGTTGCTCTCCACTTTGGTTTGTTTGCACACAGCTCTTCCTTCACAAGCAGTTCTCTTGTAGGACTGGCCCATCAACGATAACATTCTATTCTGGAGTGTGCCTTGTTCCTGAAGTGAGTCCACAATGATTATTATGGATCATGTGGTGAGAGCTGACTGCAGAATCGCCGATAGCAACTTACGTTGACTTTTGGATGCCATCAATCCTTTTAAATCCGAATAAATCCAGCGTGGTGACTGTGTGCCAACTGCTGGATCCCATATCAGAGCTTGTTGGGTGTCAGGGAAAACAGAATCCCAGTTCAGCACAGTGTGGAATGAATATACCCAGGGAGAAGTGTGTTGTGGAGGTGAGGTCCCCTTTGCTCCGAGCTCCAGTACTTTGTTACTGTATAAGTTCTTAGACAGAAATGTGAGGGAGGGGTTTTTTGTTGAAGAAGTAAGTTCCTCACCAAAGATTTCTAAACTAATGCTGGCAAGTACAAGAGAAGTAAATTCCTGTTCGCACAGCAATGCCCATCATCCTCCCCACTAGTTTGTGCATCTTGGGGTGCTCAGAGCTTGTGAAAGAAGGTCTTGGGAATAAACTTCATTCATATGTGGTGTTGAGCATGTTATGAACAGTGACATTTACTGCTGCGTCTGGGCCACTTCAGTGAAGAACTGTCTGTATGTTACAACTATTCTGCAGTTCAAGGTGGCTTTTGCATTCACCCTCTACATTTTAACCTCTGAAGGTTAAACTGAGTTTTATGGCGGTGTGGTGCTCCACCAGGTTTCCGATACCTCAGCAGGGCAGGGTGCACATTTAGCAAAAGCTGCCCTGAACATAGTGTAGCAAAGGGAAGGCTCCTCTCCTTCAGATGCTGCTGTTGTATATTAATTTTGGAAAATTGTATGTACAATGCAAACCTTTCATGCTACACGTACAGCTGTTGATATCAAGCTGCTTGAACGAATTCAAGAGTATGCCAAAAGTCTCTGAATGGATTTAAGAGGACAGAAAGAAGTGGTCTATTACCAGGGTTTTCTGCCAGCTGTTTCAAATCTTTGTCTTTGTGAATTCATTCATAGTCAGTGAAATGTTTTCCTGCACCCACAAGTTGCAATGCATCAAGTTCCTGAAGGGTGATCATACCCTGGTGGATTGTTACCAAACCGAGAAGGTTAGGTACCGGTAACTGCTTGCCAAATCTGGAAAAGAGTGTTTCTAAAGCAGATAATGCTGGTGAAGCGAGTTCTTTACTTCTGGTAAATAACTTTTACATGCCAATACTATAATGTGTTGGTAGAAGCAAATAGAAAGTTGAGCATAGATCTTGGATTGTTTTACTGCTCCAATCTGGTTGGAACCTGGTCCACCTTCAAGGGGCTGAAGGTGTCATTGTATTAGAAACATGGAAAGCAAC
This sequence comes from Pelomyxa schiedti, assembly GCA_020536535.1. Taxonomy (NCBI): domain Eukaryota; phylum Evosea; order Pelobiontida; family Pelomyxidae; genus Pelomyxa; species Pelomyxa schiedti. The sequence continues at coordinate 100,519 of JAHLWZ010000802.1, forward strand.
CACTTCCATAAGTTTTGGAACTTCTGGGATTTCCACCTCCGTAGGAGAAGTTGTGTTGGATGGTGAAGAGCCTGGTATTGCAGCTGCAGATTCCTCCTGCAGACTTGATGAAGGACTTGACTCCCCTACCACTGGGGACTCCATGGTTTCTGGGCTGCTTGCTATCCATGCTGTCATCCTTTGATTTTGACTCCTCCACCTCTTACCCAAGCTGGTAAAAGTGAAGCCAAAATCTTCAAGGAACACACAGATTGAAGAGAGTACAATTGCAAGAGCAAAATCATACATGAGCTGCTTGATCTGAATCTTGGTCAAAATGAATAAAGTAAGACATGTGTACCAACCTTCATCAGCACCGTCTGGTTCTAGTTTCTCAACACTGTATTGTAAGGTCTTGGTAACGGCAACTGCAGGGGCAGTGTCATATTCGTCCAGTGAGGCCTGATGCCAAACAAATCACTTGGCTATATGCTGATCAGAGGATTTTGGTGTGGAGCCAGCCAAAGATGCTGAGCAAGAGCTGCAGTGGTTGCCTCTGCAATTGACATCTGCGTTGCAGTTGGTGATACAGTTGATGACTGGGAGTCTATCTTCTGATGTGACAGGTGGAGGGAGAGTCAGAGAAGCTCTTGCTTCCTACAGTAACATGTACCACACTTGTTTGGAGATGAAAGCAGAGACTGGAAATAGGTTGTGCAACTCCAGCCTTGTAACTAGCAATCAGAGCAACTCGAGAAGATAACTTAGTAAATACCAGCAATTGCCATCACCACCCACTGTTGCTTCCAAAAAAAAAGAGACACAGTCAAATGGTATTTTGGGGTGCCTGAGGTGCGTGCACACAGAACTAAAAAAAAAAAGGTATCAGTCATTTGTGTGTTTTGCATAACATACATAAGGAAATGCTGTAAAGGATGTGTGTTTGTTGGTTTTCTGTCGTTGGGAATAGAAACCTAAACTGCAGGGAAACAAACAAATTTTTCACAAAAAAAAACCAAAAAGGAGGCACCACCTGGTGGTGGCCACAATTCACATTCAGATTCACAGTCAGTAGTAGAATATCTGCCTGCATCTCTCAGAGAGGGGCCACACTAAAGTCACCACCACAAATTGGCTATGCAAATCACCCAACAACAGAACCAACAGGTCTGGTTAGCACTCCCCACCAGGTGTATCTTTGCTTGCTTGCTTTCTTGGGGGGTTGTTTTTTTTTTGTTGTTGTTAGTATTGTGGCTGCTTAGAGTGCTGTGTCCATGGTTGAAAGGTGGCACCCAATTTGTAGTTTACACTATGGACACTACTAGTTGGCTATGCTAAGCACCAAACAACCACAGAGCACATAATACACTTGAGGCAAAAATACCACAACACAACAAAACAAAAAAAAAGAGCAAGCCAAAGAAGTGACCCAAAAGGGTCCACCTGTGTGGACATCAGAGAACCCCAGGGGGCCTGCACAACACTGTTGTTGGGTGGCACCCAATGCAGTAGCTAGCTGACCCCTCAATGAGAGAAAGAAACCACCTGGTGGTGGCCACAATTCACATTCAGATTCACAGTCAGTAGTAGGGAGTAGTAGTAGCACAGAGAACAAACAGAGAGACAAGACAGTGTAGTAAGTTGGTAGATAGCAGTGTCATCATCAATATCACTCAAATGCAAAATGGATGGACAAACCAGAACTGAACTTGAAATGGTAACCAGCTTTCAAATGTCAATGGGCCACAAACAGAGCATGCAGTGGCACCCAATTGAGTATCTCAAGGCTTCATCCACCTGTAACCATCATCACACAGCACCACCAAACAGCCAGACACCACAGTAGATCCCCCCACACCCTTGCTTTCCCCTCCTTATGCCAAAAACTAATAGTAACTTAAGGATGCCAAAAAGCAACAACACATAGACAAAAAAAAAAAACCAAGTAAAGACAATAACAAAGCAATACAACAAGAGCACACGTTTTGTGGTGTACTACAAAACCGAATCGGGGCCGACGCGGAAAAGCAACTGCGATCGGCACTCTACACCCACCCGAAAAAGAGTCGTTTCGTTACTTCCGACGTTGAACGCGTAATGTGCTCGCGGTGTCGCTGTGTTGTCGTGCCACGTGTCAGCTGCGACAATTCTGGAAAATGATTTTTCTTTTTCGTGCAACTGCGTATGATAGAAAATTTTCACAGAGTGATCCAGATCTGGAAAGCATTTCTCCTCTCCCCACTGGCAACGATGCAGCACCAAGCCACCTCGGTGGGTGAAGGTCCTTTCTCCTGCAGGTCAACTAATGTTGATTCCACTCTGTTAGTGGTGGATCGCGGAAGAAGAAAAAAAATGACCTCGTCGCTGTGTCGGTTTGCGTCGCAGTTTATCACGCAGGCGACGAGCCCAAGCGCGGTTGGGCACCCAGCGGCAGCCACCACCAACGTGGCCGCGTTCGACCTGGCCACGCTGTCGCAGCCCCTGGCCACAGCCACCGGCGACTGCCACCCGTGCTCCCGCTGCGGCTCCGTCCTCAGCCGCCACGACGCCTCCCGCCTCACCCGGGCCCCCGCCGCCACCACGGACACCGCAACCGCCACGACGACCACGACCGCGAGCACGAGCACGAGCAGCAGCAGCGTGGGGGGCGGAGGAGGAGGAGGAGGCGGAGGGAGCAGGTGGGTGTGGCGGTGCCAGTTCTGCGGCGCCGCCCAGGGCGTCGACGTGGCGCCAGAGGAGATGCCCTCCACGTCCCTCGTCGAGTACGTCACTAGCTCGCCTCCGCATTCCGCTGTCTCCGCTAGTGCTGCCACTTGTTTGGTTTTCTGCCTGGGTGTGTGGTGTGATGATTATGGGAGTTATTAGGGTTTTCATTTTATACGGCTATTCTTGTAGTAATGTGATAATATGCTTTCAACTTAATCGATTACTGCTCATTAACTACTCCAGATGTTAGTGGGTCTATGTGTGTTACTAGTGAGGTTCCAACAACGGGAAGAGGGAAGCCAAAGTATGTTTCAAGGCTGGAGTGTGTGCAGCAAGCAGTTACTTCGCAATTGGCTGCACTGGCTTCCGCTAATAAAAACTGCAGGGTTGGTCTAGGTATGACCTCCTTGCGCCATAAATACCACTCCACTTAAGATCAACCCGCACTTGACAAGTGCAGTCACTTTTAGTGATGACGTGAGCATTTTTGGTGATGGAACAAATACCTGTGTTACTGTTGCTGGGGATAAGCTTAATGACTGGGATCAGCTAGTAATAAAACCCCCACTCTATTCTCCCCATTAAAATACTTTTTCCATGCAGTTGAACATTGGAAAGGAGAATGCAGTAGAGAAACCGATTTCCGAAACGCACAAATTCCTGGCAGAAGCAGTGCGTGGTCTTAATGAGCAGGGGAAAACTGCCCTTGGTCCTGCTTTGCTTGTTTCTACGGGGATAGCCTCCCAATACCCCGGATCACGAGTTGTTATTTGCACCGACGGACTGGCCAATGTGGGAGTGGGCAACATAGAGGAGGGTGGTCTGCAAGGGGGTTCTTTTTACTCTGCTGTTGGCGACCTTGCCAATGCTTCAGGTAAAACCTTCAGATCCTGCCTATTGATTTACATACCACTATAGGTGTCTCTGTGTCTGTTGTGAGCATTAAAGGATCACATTGCTCAATTGAAAACCTTGGAAGGGTAGCTGATGCAACTGGTGGAATTGTGGATATGGTTGATCCTGTGAACCTGGATCTCAACTTTAAGTGAGTAAACAATGTAATCTGTATCTATTCTTACATCTTCAGATCTGTCCTGCAGAGGGTCGTCATTGCCACTGGTGTTAAACTTAACATGATAATACACCCGAGCTTTTGTTTCAGCTCTAATACCAATTCTATCTCGATTGATGTCGGAAATGCCAATGTAAGGAATACCGTACCCAGTTCCACTTCAGCTCAAGCACCACAGAGTGATACCCAAGTGACCTTTGATTTCTATTCTGTGCCATCTGTTGAACCCCCCAGTGAAGTTCCTTATCAAGTTGTTGTAAATTACACGCGGGTGGCAGATGGAGCTCACTGTGTACGTGTATATACATCCACATTGCCATACACACCAGACAAAGCAATGGCGGAGCGAGCTGTAGATGTCATGGTTGTTGGCTTGCATGTATCCAAGAAATCTGCCATGTTGGCTCAGGAAGGTAGATGATAAGCCTTGTTATTGAATGCACTCTGACCTTCATAACTCAGGCAAGTACGAACAATCTAAAGCGGTGGCTATGGCTTACTCAACCTTATTGGAGCGATCAGTTCACACGCCAACGCAGATTGCTCAGTTCCAGTTGTTTTTGAAACAGCTTCGGAATGCCGAAACAGAAATTAACTCCGCACTTGCTGAAGAACACACCAAGGGAGTCTCAGGGGCTTCCGCTAGTGTACGTTGTGTTCTTTTTATTATTCCTCCCACATGCATAGAAAAACACATCTTCAATCTTACTAACAAAATATCATACAGGTTCGATGTAATGTTCGTACAGACAGAACAGCAGCAATGATGTACAGCATGAAAGGGAAAGAGGCTGCTGGGTGCATTTTGTCCTAAAAAGTGGATTTAAATTTTAAAAAAAAGCATTCTGTTTTAGTTCATTCTGTCCACCCTTCCACACAAGTTGGGTTACATTCTACCGGCGGGTCCTCAGTGTATAGACAAGGTTTGTATGTGTTATCACTTGCTGGTGTATCTTTGCTAGAGTGCCACCATTTGGAGACTGCTTGCTGTAAAGTGACCCCGTCAATGGACAACTGTTTTTGGATTAGGTTTAGGAAGTGTTTGCAATGAGTGTGTACTGATGTCCATGCCCTATCATAATCTTCTGTGCAGTGTGATAAGCAGGAGGATATAAATGCTCCATTCCCAGGTTCATAAAGTGTTTTTATGGAGTCGAGAGTATTTGTAAACGTGTTAGAGTATTCGTTCATAACTTGTACCTTCGGGAAATGTGAGTTCCAGGCAGAACTTGACAATCCAACTTTTGGTATTAAAATCTTTGGTTGGTTATCCAACCTGTGATGGAGTACACATGGCTATGTCAGTGAGTGTACAGTTCTGCCACTCGGGATACACAAAGCAAAAACCGTTATATGGGGACTCTGGTGGCATTGGCCATGACAAAAGTCTTCAACCTGAGCATGTATCAGAAAAAATGCACATGGGACAGCCATACCTATTTGCCAAAGGTCCACTGCCTACATGCATTTAAGTACAATCTTCGTAAAGGGCGTTACTCACCGAGTTAACAACAAATGTTGGTATTGTAGTATGCGCATAGTTATTGACCGCAAATATGCATCGCCATTCTTCCCCTTCTTTGGCAGCTTGGAGACAACGTTGGTTTACACCAGCACTGCAGTTCTGCATTTGGAAGACGTATTCCATTTGCGAGCTATAGACCGGCTTTCCCTTTTGAAGATTAGGTACCGCAAAGAGAAACATTGGTACTACGTTGATGTTTGTATGATCCAAGAAAAATCCACACATAGGTAAGCTCTTATATATTTGAACAGATGGTGGGAGTAAACTCTGAACATAATCCGCATGGAAAAAAGTGGCTAATCCTAGTTTTTTTTAGCATTACTCAGAACACAAGAGGGGATGGGGACAAGTACCTCCTGCGGAACATCCTGTAAGAAGTACATTCTCTGCATTTCCGAAATTGTGGTCCCGTTTTAAATGAGAGAAAACCTGGTCCAGGATTGTTCTCCCACGGAAATACTGTCCATGTGTTGGAACTTACAATTGCCTTAAGTTTTGTACCAATTTCGTTCCATTATATTCAATTGGTTCCTCCAAGTAGCCAGAGAACGATGCTCCGTCACAATAAGGCAACCAGACCAAGTTCCAGTCGTAGAAATCTGGGTTCACAGCAGGGTCATCTGACAATGAAGCATACATAGATACATTCGACTGCCACACTGTACTTGTGCCAAGATATATATGTGACCTGGCTTCACAGTCAGCCTCCTCATAGCACCATCCTCCTCCTGTAGTATAAATGCAAATTAAATGTGTTGCCAAACAACTAGGGAAAACTTTGTTAACATTCATACCTTGGAAGTCCAACTGCCAATTGTTAGCTGCCCCCACACTAGTTGCCTCTCTGATATAATAGCCCGCTGGTGATCCTACCCTCAAAATTAGATACCGCCTTATTGAACACAAAGAACACAAGCACATTGAAGTGGCAACAAACAGTTTTACTGTGTACTATTGGGTTTGGTTTGCTTATTTACCATCAAGACACACAGCCCCAGTCTCAGAGTAGTCGTCAAATAGAACTTGCCTCAAAATGGTGCCGCTGCAAAGGCTAACCAGCAACAACACTCCAACTTGGTGCAGGGCTGTCATGGCACTCTGATTGCACGAAGGGCACGAAAACAAAAATGTGCATTTTTGTTTTGTAGTGGAAACAACGAAAAGGAAGAAAATATAAATTTATGTTGATTTTCACTTGTACACCACTTCTAGGTGAGTGCAGCCTTGTTTCATTCTTCCTTCTCTGTTTGCTTTTTGAGGTGTAAATACACATAGAAACAACTCTTCACCACTTGAGCCACATTCTCATTGCCTGCAGAATATGTTATGTTGTGATGAAGGAATTATGGTGTAGTTTCTGGTAACCAACCTCTGGCCACGCTATCAGCATAGCCTTCTAATTGTTTGTAAAAAGAAGAATCAAGACGCAGTTCGACGCCATGTGCGTTGGCAATGTTTTGGATCATCCTGCGGTCTCCAATCTGTTAAATATTAATACAAGCAAATGATTCTGAGACCCATACATTTACATCATGCTCAGTCTTAAGCTTAGCCTCAGTGGTAAATAGAGCCAGAGCTTTTTCTTCTGTGAAATCGGAATGTGGGCAGTTCTTGATACTATCCAACAGAACCTTGCAAAATGTAGACAGCCCATGGCAGCCAGCATCTAGGTAGTCACTGGACTTACGTATGTGACGACTGGTTTTTGCCAATTGATGGAAACCCAGGTCCTTGGCATATTTCCTGTTAAACCAGTGTCCTGGAAAACTGAAGTCCACAGTATAGTTTCCAAGTTGGAGAGGTGCTGGAGGTGGAATCTCTAAGAACCGGTTCATTCTTTCGTGGGAGACATTGTCTACTCCTCCAGTAGGAGCTTCCGGCGGACCGTACCGGTTGGGGGGCACACTCTTACGCCTTGTAGGGAGGGGTTCTGGTTTTTTTTCCCACCCACCCTTGAGTGTGCCTACACTTCTCCCCTGTGCTGAATCGACAATGCTTGTTTCTTCTTCAAGTTCTTCGTCGGATTGTTCTTCGAGTTCTTTGAGATCTTTGAGTTCTTCTTCGAGTTCTTTAAGCTCTTTGAGCTCTCTGATTTCGTCTTGAAGATCTTCTTGGGATTTTGCTTTGGGTTGGCGTAACATAGATCGGTGTTCGGCGGGCAAAGTCTGCTCTGAAATGTAAGTGGTTTCATCCTCACCCGGTATTGCTTTGCCTTGGTCTGAGGTTCGACTAGGGGATGGACTGAACACCACTTTTGGTTTTTTCTTTTGTTGGCTGGATGGGGACTGATGCTTTTTGCAGCTTTCTTTCTCTGTTTTGTGGAGAAGTGGAGATAGGTCTGTGGTTCTTACGGCACTGAACTTCAGAGGTTTTCTTGGTTCTTCCAGTTCAGATTTCCTAAGGCGTTTACTGGGAGATACCTCCTGCGCCGCATTATCAGCAGTACTAGGCTTGCTGGAACTAGTAGTTGTAGTGGTAGTTGTAGATGTTGTGGTGGTAGAAGATAAGGACTTTGGCACTGAGGGAGCAGAGTTTTGGTGCCCAGAAAGTGGCAGGTTCACTCTCATGGATTCAGTTGAGTCAGTAGGGCTCCTCTTTCGCGGCACACTTGGCTCCGCCACCCAGTAATTATCCGTTGCATCATAAGTATCATCGGCACTATCTTTATCCGCAGCAGCACTCACTTCTTTCCTCATCCCAGCCGCTGCTGGAAAGTGCCCCGTGTGTGCTGGTATTGATACATGCGGAAGCGGCGCGAATGGCGGCGACGATAGCTTGGCCCTTGTCTGCGGATGCGGGTGCGGGGGCGGCGGTGGTGCCGTAGTGGCTGGTGTTCGTGGTTCTGCCATTGGAGGTGGAACCGCCTTTGCTGCTTCTCTTTTCTCTCCAGTATTAGCAAAGTGTGGGTGCGATGGCCGCGAGGGCGGCGATGGTTGCGGCGGCGCCGGCGACGAAGAAGGAGAGGCAGCGGGGGGCGGCGTTGAATTGAGGACCTCCAGCGCATGGCGCAGGGTGACGAAAAGGCCCAGGGGGAATCCCATGGTGTGGAGGTCCTGCTCCCTGAGCAGCCTCAGTGTCCTCATGCTGCATATCCTGGCGCTTTGGAACTTGTCCTGGCACTCGGCACAGTCGTTTTCGGCAAGCCACTTGATTAGCTCGTTGTCCATGTCGCTCGCTCGACTGGCGAATCGTTGCTTTTGTTTCTGTCGCCTGAGTTGCAGATTTCAGATTCGTTTAAAAACGGTTGGTAGAAGGAACAGTTTTCCTCCAACTATGAAGTTTCCCATAAGAAAGTTGGGGTTCTTTTGCTTTTTGGTTCTTGCTAAAACCTTTGCAGCCGCAAGGCAATGGGGTGAGTGATTAGAAGTAAGTAAGCCGTGTCTGGATATCCATATCCTCACACGCCTGATATCCACTAAATCATGATGGCTTCGAGCAGCCAGGTCTGACACTACTTTTTGTCAGCGTGGGGTTAGGTTTTCTTTTGAGTTGGGGTGAAGCTTACTCAGTGGGTTGTTGGACGAAAGTGTGAGGTTAGATGCAATGTCCCTAGTGCAATCAATGCGGTGAAGAGGCATCCCACGAGTGCAAGCTCATTGATACTGGTGTTGTTAAGAGGTGCAATTCTTGAACTTGGTGACATCATGCTTTTGGCACATATAGCGCAAATAAGTAGAGTGGCGACTGTCAGTATTACTGGCAAACTGTTAACAACCTTTTATTTATTAGTTAAGGCCACTGAAGTTTAGTTTTATCCCTTTCCTTATTGAAGATAGAAGTCTCTTACATAGGATAACGTAGTGAACAAGGTTCCAGGTGATTTGTAAAGAAACTCTTTGAAGTACGCGTAGCTAAGGGAGAGAGCTTCCCACGGCTGTAAGGTACAACAAAAAAAACCATCAGAGTTATTGCACGAGAACAAGAGGGCGCCCGCTTAGTATATAACGTCATCAATAACAGACGTTGCGAATAGGTTGCTGGGCACACAGTACACCAAAGGAAGTGCCTAGATCCTCGCTGTCGTTCTTGTGCGTATTGTCGTTGTGGTCAAAGAGAACAATCGGCAGCAGGATAACAAGGAAGATCAGCCACAGCACCTTGATAATGACCATTTTTTCGGATCTTCCTCTCTACCACAAAAACCGAACAACAAACGTCAATCGCGCAGGGTAGTAATGCCACCTGCCATTTTTCAAATGTGTTTCCTTTTGTTAGCCGAAATTAGAATTAAAAAAAAAGAAATAGAAAACGTGAAGTGTTTGTTGTTTGCTTTTTTGTTTTTACAAGCACAGTGTTGTATTGTAGTGTTATGGGGAGAATTCTAATCAGAGGGAGGCCCCTGATCGTCACTGGAGTTTAGCCGCAGTGAATCGGCATCTGTATTTTGCATAGATGAGGATGTTGAGAGTGAGGCTGCAGTGGATGTCAGAGCGGGGCTACTCTGAGGAGAGGATGTCATTGAGAGGGGTGTGGGCCCACGGCTTAGTGAGGTGGACATTCCGGTGGACTTGAGGTCATCTTGAATGTTGTGGGGCTGCTGCTGGCTCCTGCTGGAGTGGTCTTCATCTTTTTTTAGGGTAAGTTGCTGTTATTTGGAAGGGAGAGTTTTACCTTTTGTGGTGACTGCCTGTGTGCGGCGAGGGTGGTTGTTGTTATGCTGTTGTACACAAGAAACGCCAGCAGTGTTTGGTTGCTGGTGTTCAGGGTGATTGGATGAGGTGATGTCTTGCTGATTCTGCAATTGTTGCCTCTGTTGTGCCTGCATTAGTTGCTGGGATTGTTGTAGTTGTGGTTGTCCTTGAGGTTGTTGTGTGAACTGGTTTTGTTCTAAGATTTGAAGTTGAGGTGTTGTTGTAGCAAGAAGGCGTGGATGCAGTTGCTGCTTGTTGACAACAAGGACTGGGATTTGCTGTGAAATAGGTGTTAGAAATCCTCAAACGCGGAATTGAAAGGACTCACCATGGAAGTAAGGCTCGCGTTTTGTCCACTGAGGACCCCAGAAATCCCATTTCCATTTCCCACCATATTAGGAATGCCTAATCCCAGAAGTGAAGATATCCCTGTGTTCATGTTCACTCCCATCTGAGGATTTTGTGATTGCTGGAGCATGAGAAGAAAATGGTCTAATTCCATATCTGGTCCCCCAGCGTCCGCTTTTGAAGTATTAATTAAAGGTCTGGGATTTTGAGAGTGTATTTACCTGGGCTACGAGGGGCCATATGTTGGTCAGAATTAGTAGGCGGTGGGGTAAGTGCCGAATGCAACTGGCCAACTTGAAGGCCACTGCTACTATTAGAGCCTCCACTTGAATTGTACATATTAAGAAGATTTGCGGCAGTACTGTTCCCAACAGTGCTACCACCGGTTCCACTGGAAAGGTTGGCAGAGCTGTTGCCACCAAACATTGCGTTATTGGCGTTAATTGCCCCCAACAACCCTTGTCGGGTATTAAAATCCGTCTTGGAAAGATACTCGGATATTTTTTGTATGCGCAACTCCAGTTGTTCTTCACGGGATTTTGACTGCAAAAGCACCTATTTTGATCTAAGATACAACGAAGAGGAAATGGAGTGTACCTCTTTCAATTGCTGTATCGTCATCTGTGTGTCACCATTTTGCTTTTGCAACTTGGCAATTTCAGTGAGAAGACATTTGTATAGTGCTGTACTACTGTCCTGATCGATTGATGCAGGTGGATTTGGTGGTATCTGTGTGTTCATCAATGGCCCAGTTACTCCTTGATTGTTCACAAGGCAGAGAAGGCTTCCAGAAGCTGAACCCACATTATTAGGTGGCTTCTTGTGGACTGGTTTTCTTCGTTGTATGTGCTTGAGTAAATGTGGAGTGTCAAATCTGAAATAATCGTGCATGAAAGCATAGCCTTCTCTCGATTCAACTTTGTGGAATCCATAAATGTTTAGCTGGCGGACAAATCTAAGTACTATTAAATTTTCTATGAATGGGGGGAAGAACGTACGAGCAAAAGTTGGAATGTTTGAAGAATTTAGGAAGAACCCCAGTGGCAAATTCAACAGGATCCCAAACAATAAAAGCTTGCCGATTGTGCTCTTCACTCCAGGAAATCAAATGCTTTTTAATATTATGCTTGGAAAAGAAAAGAAAAAATAAAATAAAACGAGATTCAATAGAAAAAGGGACTTGTTGGTACCTGTGTGGAAGCATCATTTACCAGTTCATACAATTTACACACAAATGGTGCAATTCCATCTTGGGCTGCATTAAGGCTTGTTATGGAGGCCGGAGTAGCACCCCCATTTACCCCAGTTCCAACACCGCCCATTCCAACTCCGGAGACAGTGCCTAGTACGCCACAGTTGAGGAAGCTTGCATTCCCGTTAAACATTGTAGGATCCATTCCAACGCCCAAGTTTCCATTGCTGCCAAGGCCCAGGTTAACGCCAAGTCCGTTGACGGCACCCAAGCCATCGAGGCCTTCCAGCCCAATACCGCCACTTTCACCCATCAGCAAAGCGCCGTTGACTGCGTTCATTATGTTCGAGTTGGGTGAGCTGCCTTGCGCCAGCGACGATTGCACAACGGACTCAGGGGGAAGGCCATCTCCTTGTGGAATCATGGGTGACGGCGGACACGAGTTGTTCGTTTTCATGACTGGTGCAAGTAGACGTGAGTTAAAAAAAAAAAAGATGCAACACCACACCTGGTAGTCTAAAAAACGCACTTAACAGGAGGCCGGAAGTACAAAGGACGGAGAGACCGTATCAACGACGCACTCAACAGGAACACACCACCACTAAGGATCTTAACGTTACTCTGTGCTTGTTTTTGTGAAGACTAAGAAGAAACGGAGTTGAAGGCGAAGAAGAAAGATCTCAACGCCGGTCTAGTGCCTCTAGACTGGTCTGGGTTGTTCAACAAAAACAAATTAGTGATTACTATAAACCGCGGTTTTGCTTGAGGTCCCGATCAAACGCAGATTTGTCGATCTCCTGCTTTGGCACCAAATCCCTGCTTCCGAAAAAGCAGAAATCCAAGCAAACGCAAAATCAAAAAACAAAAGAAAAACCGGACCTCTCGGCGAGCGACACATGGCTGACGATACGACAGCGGTGATAGCATCCGGCTCTGGATCTGGATCTTCTGGGTCGTCTTCCACACCTCCGCTTAAGTCCACTACACCCCCGCCTGTTGTCTCAACTCCCACTCCAAGCACGACACCCAGTACATGTTCAACCCCAACACCGTCGGTGACGCCACCAATAACTCCGAGTGGCAGCGCTACGACACCTCTTTTGAAGTCTTCTTCGAGCGAACTTCTCGCCGTTTTCCCCCCCAAGGTGAAGGGGAATTCTTCAGCACCTTTTTTTTTAACACTCTTGTAACAGAGAGATTATGTTCTACTTTGGAACACAGATCAAGTGTGCAGCTCCTTCAAGGAGGACGCAGGTTATACTTCTCTGTTAGACTTCACTGTGTTGTATTTACATATGATGAACAGCATTTGTGAATCCAAACCTTTCCTATGGAAAAGAGTCTTCTGAGGAAAAGGAAGAAAGAGCTGAAAGGGAAAGAGCTTCCAGTGAACCCACCACGGAACCTCAAACAACCAGCACAACACCTAGCACAACCGCAAGTGAAGCAGACGTGAATCACACAACACAAGACTCAGGAGTAACAACCCCTGATCCTCACATGGAACACATCACTGTTATACTAGAAGCACTTCAAAGAATACAATTGACTGGCTCTGCACTTCTTGCACTGTCATGCCAAATGCCATACTCACTTGCTTACTCCTCTGCCATTATCAAAGCACCTCCTGTTTTATACTACAAACCTCCAACCACAGCACCCTCACCCTCACCTTCACCTGAAACGGCTGAAATATCTGCCGCCAAACATCGACAGGCAATAGAGCTTGTATCTCGGGAATTGGGTATTCCTTATGAGGCAGCAACTGCTTTTGCGATATACCTTTCTCATTTGCGAGGTTTCTAAAAAAAAAAAAAAACTCAAGCAGAAATACCATGCTCACCCCTCACAGCGTCAGTGTTTATTAAGCGTCGAATTCAAAAAAGAGTCTTGAAGAAACGAGGTTACTTAACCATTTTTTCAAACCAGCATTAACAAGGCCAATAGCCAACCGAGAAGCTCATAGAAATTCTGTAGTCAAGGAAATTGTTGAGAGTGAAAAGTATTTCCATTGAATATCACCCAAATCTTATCGTTTTTAGGAGCTATGTTGATCAACTGCAAATCTTGATTTCTGTATGTGAATGAATGTTTTGCTGTGCACTTTAAGTGAAAAACCCAGGTGTTCATGGACCCCCTCCGCAAATCTGGTTTTCTCACAGATGAAGAAATGAAAACTATATTTAGTGACATTTCTATCATCGCGGGCATGAATACAACATTACTAAAACTGCTTGAGACCCGATTTGAACATTGGGGTCCCACAACAAAATTGGGAGATATTTTCCTCCGTGTGGTGAGTAATACGTACTCTCTTATGCAACTTATTTCATAAGAGTGACTACTTGCGTATGTATACAGAATATGTAACAAATTTTGATCACTCAATATCGAGTTGGTCTAAACTTGAGCCTAGCCACCCAGCAAAAAAGCTCGTTGCCGTATGTTCTCCCTTTTACAGAAACTCGACTAATTTACTTTTGATTGTAGAAACAAGCACCTAAGGCTGGAGAATATGCCAATTGGGGTATGTGGCCATTTACATGTATTTTCCTAATGGCACCTAGAACTAAACTCTTTTCTTATTCTGCCAGTGCAGCGTATTCCCCGCTATAAATTGTTGCTTCAGGTAAATCTACAATTTTTTTCCTCATCCAACAGAGTAAAACAGGCTGTCGTCAAAGATACCTCACCACTCCATCCTGACTGGGCAACTCTAAATGCAGCACTGGATAAAATCAGCAAGATCGCAGGTTGGGTGAATGAATGTCAGCATAAGTATGAAAGTGGACTGCAACTACTAGAGCTTCAGGCTACAATAAACGGGCTACCTACGGTATACCCTCAATACATACACCCCTCCTTAGCTCATGTTAAAGGCACTTGTTGGAGGTGCAAGAGAACTGGTGAAGCAAGGGGAAATCTGGCAAGTTGTGGAAAAAAAAATTAGTAGATGGTTTATGGCCATTCTGACAGATCAAATTTTGCTTTGCGAATACAAGAAGGTGTGACCACAAACTCACAGTCTACTAGTTTAAAAAAAAAAAAAACGAAAGCCAGAGTCTGGGCTATTCAAAAAAGTGTCCTACAAATACCAACTGACACAAACCATCCTAATGGATGGGTTGATGGTTGATGACTTACCAGATAGTCCAAGTAGTCCTCTGTTCACTGAGTGTATTTAAGACTAACCAATGGCATCTCACTCTCAGCTTTGATTAATTCCTTTAGCATATCATTTCGGGGACGAAGTGGTGTTCTAAGAACTGCCACTTTTTTTAGTAAGTCACCAGAGGAGAAAACATCCTGGTTTCAGACAATAAAGAATGCCACCAAAACGCACAATGAGCTCAAAACAACTGTGGAAGGTTTCTTAATTACCACATGAAAGACTCTAACTGATCAAACTTGCTTAGAATCCGCAACTGAAATTGCAAAACCTAAAGTCGCCTTTGCGAAATCAATTTTGGATACACATTATGCTGGCCTCAAGACCAATAGATCAACCAGTACTACCCTTTGTTATGGCACCATCTCAATTTCACTTAGTGCCAAGTCTTAAGCGTGGATTCCCCACTATCTACCAAATGAGCCCTGGAGATAGGCAGCGCTTAGCTGAGGAGGCCCGCAAGGAATTCGAGCAGCTTCAACAAGAGGAGAAACTGAAGCAGGAACGACAGGCGTTGCAAGCTCAAAAAGAAGCTGATGAAAGGCTCAAACAAGTTGCTCAGCAGCTACACGCACTTGCTGGTCAACCCCAAGTTATTAGCAACCTGCTTCTAACCAAGTCCAACCCCGGTGAGGCAAACAGCGATTTCTTTTCTTAATATATATGCTAACTACAAATAGCTTACCGCAGTGCTGAGAAAGGGACTCCTACACCAGACAAAACGAGTACCCCACCCGACAAAGCACCGCCACCAATCCCTCACAGGACACCTGAGGGTATCTCCACCATTGATAAAACTGGTACGGCAGATAAATCCACCACTCCCACAAGCACTCAACATGCAACTGCACCTACCGGAACACCCGCAATACCAAGCACAACGCCCACACCTACTCCTACTCCTACACCTACCCCCACACCCACGCCCACCCCTACTCCTACCCCAACCGCTCCCACTCCAACCCCAACGCCTCCAGTCACCACAGCAACCCCCACCACAGACTCAGGACCCTCATACACGTCGGCCCACAAACCGCACTACCGCCATCACCACTCACACCACCACCATCACGCCAGCAAGAGCACAGCTACTTCACACCACAGCCATCACCACCGATCATCCGTAGGGGTGACGCCAAGCACCACTCCCCCCACCGCCGCGCACAAGAAGGCCTCTGTAGGCGCCAATGACGGCTCCAGCAGCTCAGGCACCGGCAGTGCCTCTGAGTAACCAGTGCACTATCACCAGTCCAACACACCCAGCTTACCAAGCCACAAACAACTTTACCTTTGTTCTGTATCTCGCTCTCCCGTCCGTCCGTAACAAACAATCAACAATGCAAATGGACCCTCGGGCTACGTCCCTAGAGGAGGTTTGGCTACGAAACCTCTAACACACTGCCACACTGACATTAACAACTATGGTGTGTGATTGATGTACACAGGCGATTGCGGAGCGCGACCGCAGGAAGGCGGACTGGTGTGCGATGCAGTTGTTGTACGGGGCTGTTGTTAGTTGCTTGTGCAGGAGCGGCGGGATAGGGACCAAGGGGAGCGAAGAAGGTGGTGGTGGCACAGCGACCGTGGCAAGGAAACCAGAGGCGAACGTGACCACTGTGCAAAAGTGCGGGGGACTGTGTGTAGTTGGTTGGCTAGTGGCTGTGAGTGTGGTGCGTGGTGGGGCGGGATATTATTATCTTGGAACTTGTTCTTACTGGGGGATGCTATCTTTATTGGTTTTTTTTTTTATTTAGTTTGGCTGAGCATGCTGTTGTACGAGAGATGGCGAGGCGAGGTGCTCAAAGGGAAGGACCCGGATTTCCCCGCGCCGTTCTGGCTCAGCTTAATGACGATGGCACAAGCTCTGTAACTGAACCAACTGAGACTCCCAACACACATTCTTCTATGAACTCTGCCATGGTCAGTACTCTTGAATTATCTGGGGGGAAAGTAAATGTAACTTGAAATACATGCTCAGGCTCAACTGCACGAATCGGTTCGTTGTACAGTGCTACCTTCTGTAGAGCGCTATTTTTCTGAAACTAGTGCCATGCTTCTCCGACTTGTACATCGGAAGGAAACAACAAGCCGTGGTGTTAGGGATGCCTCTGTTTTGTATGAAGCAGTTAGATTGCAGAAAGTTCAACTTATATCCGACCGAAATGAACTTGCATCACTTAGACGCTTGCACTTTTTGTCTTCCATATCACTTTCCAAGGTTGAAATGCAACCAGAAACTCCTCGCTCATCGATATACAGACACTAGTGGAGGAAATTCATTTTCTGATTCAGCTCATTCTCAAGTATAAAGTAGATAAGGAGCATACACACAACCTTGTCTCTGTTGAACGCCTATGTGCAGAAAGCTATGCACTTAGCTACAAACTTATGTATGTTCTAGATTACTAAAAAACAGTGACTTACATCTATAAGGGTGATACACCAACGGATTCTTTCGCAGACCTACATACCTGAGAATATCACCAAACTGAGGCAAATGAGGTTGCATCCCCTAACACTTTCGCAACATTACAATCCTTGAATACTTTCGCAACTCAGACTACAAGAAGACTCACTTTTGCCCCCAAACAGAAATGACCTAATTCAGGAGCACTTTTTCACCAAGCAAGAGATTGAGCGCACAAAACACACACTTTCACTGTATCACCAATCATGCACAGACCCATCCTATCAATCCCTGCTTCAACAATACACAGCCCTTCTTCGACAACGAGAGAGTACCTCATGGGCTCTTGCCAACTTTGGTCCAATGGACAAAGCATTGTCTGTCAGCCACACAACCTAATACCACAAAAGAAGGAACTTTTTCTTGAAGCCTTAATGTTGGTGTATCAAACACTTGTTCCTCTTGAAGAGCAAAGACTAATTTCTATTTTCTTTTTTTTTGAAAATAATAACACAAGCACTAGGTTTCTTTTTCGTGCTTTGGACTTCAGATAGAATCCAGGTCTTGCACACCGTCTCGTTCGAGCTCCGCTCTGATGGTGCTGCGCAAAAGTTCGAGGTCACAATTGTAGGACTTGGGCATACGGTCCAGGCACTTGACAGTGTGTGGGTGCATTTCGTGCAGAAGATCTTGCTTGTGGAAGAAGATGTACTGACGGACCAACATAGGAATTGGGGCTGGTTGGTTCCATGGTGGCACTTCCCAGGTGGGGAACGCTGTTGTGAAATCTCGGAAGGGTACGCGTTTGTCCGAACCACTGAGGCGGATCGTAGCATTTTTGGCGGCACTTTGCAGGCAAGAATCTGGATCAATCATGAGGGAGACACATTCGTGGGTTCCGCCAAGGCCGCCAGGTTGGTGTGCGGACATGTGCAACCCGGAATGTCCGTCACCTGAGGGGTGGGCACACCGGATACGACACATAGGGCAAAGCTCCTTGCAACGCAACCGGAATGTTTCAGTGACTGGTGCATCCCGGAGGCGTTGAAGTATACCGTCAGCTATTCTACCTATGCAGAATGGTGTATGTGTTACAGAAGGGAGGGATTCATATGGAAGGGATTCTTCTACGTGTGCTGCTATATCTTGCAGCTCCACCAAACCGCAACTGTCAATGTTGAACATGGCTGAGGCATTCTCAGGGTCTGGTAACCTGTCCTCAAGGAAGCCTAAACCCTGCAAGCTTGAGCGAAGCACGGTGAAGAACTTCTGGCTGCGGCCAGGGCACACACCTGAGTTGGTAGAAGGGTCGATATGTGCTGCCTGCTGGGCAGCTGTGTGAAGACTACTACATATCAGATTTCTGAGATTTACCAAGTCACTGTTGTCAGTGTAGTGCTTTTTAAGAAACACCATAATTCGTTGCGTCATTACTTCATCATAGTGACTCTGGGGATCACTCAGAGCTTTCTTCAGGGCAATTGTCATTTATTTTTGTCAACAGGTCGTAGTCAGCAAGGTTCTGAAGCACCTTGTACGACATTACAAAACCTTGTTGGCATAATTCTTGCTCACGTAGAAGGTTAGCAGTGCGGTGCACAATGAGGCTAAGGTGTTGCCTCCAGAAGGAATTGCGGATGGTTTCTACCAGATACTTCTTCAGACGCGCCTGCACTTCCAAGCCGTTGATTGTATCTAGGAAGAACTGCCGAAGTTCTACCTTCGACGAAGCAATCAACCCTGGAATGGAGTTGGTGCTATCCCACTTGCACTGCTTTGTGAGTAGTATTCTTGTCACCTCTTGCCTGGCCATGTTGTGGATGTAAGATTTCACCGCAAAGCGGTACTCCCCCTTGCCGATAAGGAGGGCGTCTGTCTTCTGGATGACCATCTCGACTGCAGCATCAGAGTAAACAGTGTGGTCTTTTAGTAGACGCTTAACCTCTGCCATCACTTCAAAAAATAGACGTTGCACTCCCTCAATTTCTAACTCCGAACGCCTAGAATCCCCACTGAATATCTTTCTTAGGCGTGGAAGGAAAACGCACCAGGCTGAGCTGGCATGAGATGCCTTGGAACTCTCAATTTCTTCGGAGTACGTCGGCGTAATTACATCATCTTTAATTATGCCGCAGCGTTGCCTATACACTTGCCATACATTAGTCTCTACTAAGTTATGAAGTGGCTTGCACTCTGTCGAGGCTCTTTGCTCCACTCGATCAAATATTGCTGTAAATTCTTCCTCCTTTCTTGTATCAGACCAGTCCTTTCGCTCCTTCAAAGGATGTTGTTGGCACAAGACTTTGGTATCATAAACAATTTGTTGCTTGTACTCTTCCACCTTGATTTTGAAGAATTTGCGTGCCATAACTAGGTTACGGACTCGTTCAGAAGAAGCCACAGTTTGTTGGAAAAGGAAATTCTCCCACTTGCCCTTCTCAGAATCCCTGAAGTTATTGTAAATACCAGGGGATATTGTGAGTTCAAACTGCTGGTTAGCTTTCTGTGCTTCCTCTTGAATCTGTTTTGCAATGTGCTGATCCAGCAGCCTAATTAGTTCCTGACATACTTTTTCTGGAAGATTCCCGCCTGCTTTCTCGGTTGCCTGTAGAAACATACCCCTGGTTCCTGGCTCGCCATCCACAAGTGCAACAAAGTTGCTCTGTACATTCTCAAAAGCTACCACATAGGCCTTTGACACACTGCAGCGCAGAATGCCAAGTTCATCTCCCAACTTTTCCAGAGCCACACGAGCATCTGCACACTGATACACCATCACAGACTCCATCTCGAGAATCTCATCCTGTGCTTTCAGGAAGTGCTCTGTCCAACGTGCCAATGAGCGGGATTTGAATTTGGCTTGCATACAGCACCGTTCGTGGATACGTTCACGCAAATTACTAACGTCAAGGCCATAATGGGAATCTGGCACGTCATCTGGGGCCCTGTCAGACTTGGTGATATTACCTAGGATGAAGATATCTTTTTCAGGAACGAAATCTGTAAGAAAGTCATTTGGGTTCTGCCCAGAGAGTGTGGAGGCAAGTTCCAATGCTTTACTCACATCATTGAAAAGAATGGCGCGCACTTCATCAACTACTTTCATACCTTGTGCCTTAGAAATACTCCGCATGGCAAAAAAGAGACGGTTTGTGAGGCGGCCAAGATTTCCTGTTGAGCGGTCGGAGATGTACTTGACAATTGATAGTACATCCCGAGAGTCGTTGGATTGGTTTCCATTCACCAAAACAAGTGTTGCATCTGCCAACCACACAGCATACACCGCCAAGCGGTTGTCATGCAGAAGTGCATTATCTGTGTGATGCAAGTCAGGTGACCTAACTCCTTCCGTGTCCAGCACTAAGAGGTACTTGAATTTTGTGTCTTGTCTCTCACAACGGATCAGCTGCATATTCAAGCCTCTTGTGCACCTTGTAACACTCGTGCGGAAGCGGCACCCAAACATCACGTTCAGCAAGCTCGACTTACCTGATTTTTGTACTCCCAGGATGCTCAAGACAAACACACGTGTAGGCTTCACACCCAGTTCCGGGTGCCGCTGGTGGATTGCCACCTGTAGAGCTGACATTACAGCCTTGAGCCAACTACCATTTGCCCAAGAGCAGTCACCGTCGACCAACTCTATTGGAAACCCATCCAGTAAGTGCAATGCAGCCATCATTGGAAACTTGGCATAACGGTTAACCCCCTCATGGTTAGCAGGCTGACATATAACTGCCTTTTCTATTTGCACCTGTACCGCTTCATACATGCAGGCCATTTCTCGGAATAGGTGCTCTGGTGCGACCACAGACTCTGCCACAGCAACTTCAGCCTTCTGACGTTCCTGTTCTGCCAGGTGGAGCTCACTGGCTGGAACTGATTTCGATACCTTTTCTTGGTACTGTTGGCGGGCTTTTGATCGCCTTGTCAAGAGACCGGCTCCTTTGCAATTGCAGTGTTCTTCAAGAAGGCGGTCCAACATTAGATACATATTCACACGGTCGGAAGCCGTTGTCCTCTGAAGGATGGACTCAAACATACTCAAAACTGGCAGCTTGTCCAGCTGATTAACTATTTTGACCCGCTTAGAGAAGCAATCTTGAATATGACGGCTTGCTTCAGTGCGATGAGCAATGGATGTCAAGGGGTTCTTATTTTGACGCATTGCGGCAACTTGATCCCTAAAGTGTTTATGTAATGGCAAGCTCTGGTCTCTAGAGATACTAAGAGTGTCAAGTATCTCCCGCATGTAAGCTATGCTATATGCTCCTGAAAGTGCCAGCGTTGATGAAGGTGACGGTACCGGTTTTGTGGTCGCTGTCGTGGTCATCGTTGCTGTTTTTGTTGTTGTTGTAGTTGGCGCTGCGGTTGTTGGTGTTGGTGGCACTTGAGTTGGGACAAATAAGAAAGAGAGGGGGTTACGGCAACGCACAGGTTGCTTTTGAAGCATTTGAGTGCCCAAATTGTTGCGGTCTTTACAAGTGTCTCTCAAGAGTTGTTTAATGGTTGTTGTGAGTTCATCTGTGACAAGTCCTTGTAGGTTATTTACCTTCACTCCTTTACAGTGAGTTTCTTTAGACTTCGAGAAGGGTGGCTTTGGAGTCCAAAATATGAATCGCGCTGGCCAGGGAGTAGTGCCCTGGGGAGTAAAGGATTTGTTGAGAGGTGGAGATGAACTCAGCTCAAAGAGTACTACATCAAAAAGTTCATGCAGTCTATTCTTCATCTCCTCATACTTAGAATTGCCAACAATGTGAGATAGAATCAACGGTATTGGTGGCCGTTCCTCTGCTGAAGAGCTTTTCTGAGAAAGCCACCCATAGCCAAGCTCCGCTATGGAGCAGGTACCCACACCATATGCAGTTAATGTGTCACAACCGAGAACTTTAACAAGAGAGGGTGTTTGGCGGGAGCTTCCTTCCTCCAGGCTGACGAGGGCCACACGCATCAACTCTTGATCAGACACAATCACTGAAGTGTTACCCTCCAAAAGGAGTGTTTCAACATTATCAAGCGCATGCCCTGATATTACTAGTGGCACGGCACAGCGTCGGTGCAACAATGTTGAAGCTATGTAACTTTGGGACACTTCATCACATTGTGATAGCATCTTGCACATCCTTTCATGAGGTGATGTAAAAACTGTCGTGGATGGTGGTGTGAGGGGAGTATTACTCTCAGAGGCAAACAAATCATCCTCGCTCTGAGTTTCATCTGATTCAGCATTGCACGTTACTTCTTCAGAAGAGCTTGGAGGTTCTGCTGACGTTGTAGGGAATGCCAGTCTATGAACAAGAACGTCAATTAACTCATGGTCCTCTAGATCTGGAAGAAGAGCCAGGGGTCTGTCGACAAGGAACTTCTCTGCAAAGGAAGACACCTCATGCTGACAAAACCATGTCACTGTAAGATTTTGTTCATTAGCAACTTTTTTGCTACTACCAGATTCATTGGGAGGATATAAATTGTCATCACAATCGCCAAACCCAGCCAGATAGCACTTCATTTCATCAAGCATGTGCTCCATCTGCATCTTTGATAAGGGTCCCTGAAAGCCACTTGCAAAAAAACCAAACTTATTCTGGAGAAGGTGTTTCAGCTCAATGGCCTGGCTTGTGGATGCAAATCTACTATTTTCACAAAGGTTCCATACTAGAGTACGCTCGACTCGAAAAGCCACCATTGGGTGGTCCATGAGTTGGTCATAAAGTAGTTTATGGAGGATTTCAACAAGTTGGTTTCCACTTTCTACTGGCTGGGCAAACCAGTCACTTTCCGGAGAAGCATTTGCTTCGTGGTTGCGAGTCAGGAAAAGCTTTTCAATAATGGGATTTCTAAACAATGGCGAGGTGGTATCATTCCGCTGGAGATCTACCTGTTGTGGCTCTGATATACAAGCGAATAGAGCACGCCTTAGCTCTGAAAATCGATAAAGAGAAGGTACTGCAGTGCCGTCCTCTGACGGGGAACAAAGCTTCCCACAAATTTGCACTGCAGTGGCGAGTGGCTGGCCAGGTTCCAGGAATTTGAAAAGGAGGTTAGATTCTCCAAGAAAAGAGGCCCACTTGTGTATCGCCATAAATGCCCGCAAAATTGCTTGTGCTGCCTGCTGGTCCCACTGTTTATTGTCAATACCATTCTGAGCTTGTGCACTCACGATCACGTCTGCACATTGTTGTACAAACACCTGCAAAACAGCAAGGTCAGAAGCACACACGCCATTTCCAGAAGGCTCAGGTAGCTGGAAATGAGGGAGGCCATCTCCAAACAAGTCCTGTATACAAGTATCACGCTGCACCGCTGCCCGTGTCTGGTTTATGGCATCGAGAACTGTGGGAATATCACGCTGGTCTTCAGCCATCTGCAGCCAGGCTTGGCGTACAAATCGACCGGCGGCCTGCACAACATCTTCACTGTGGCGCAGCATTAAGTCCCAGACAGGGATAAGGGTGTGAAACGGACCACGGTCAATGATGCGCCACGTGTTTGGGCTGCTAAGCAGCTGAGCCACGAAGGCATCAGCAGAAAAAACATTGGGGCCGTATGCTCTGACGTATGTGCGAATTGTGCAATCTCTCTGGCTTTCTGTCTCACGTCCTTGACCATCGAGATCTGGGAATGTGGAAGCACTCACAGCAATCTGAGACGTGAAACCATATGCTCCCCCTGCGCCGTCATCTATCTTCAAGCTCTGCATGGCTTTATTGCAGATAGCTTGGGCGCCTGTGCTCTCAGTAACGGTCACAGTAACATTACGGCTAAATGTACCTCCAATGGTGATGGTGCTTGAGGGTATATGAGAATAAAAATCGTTGAGGAAGTCGCGCCCCTGTCTGATGCCTTTTATAGTTCTAGCACGTGCAAGAGCCTCACTGTTCAGTACCATCTGTGTCTCTGGAATGCAGAACGTATTAACAGGTACACTGAGGGTCTCTGCAACAGATGCTGAAGTTCTTTTGGTTGCTTTTTCTTGTTGCCTCCACTGAGCACGGGATTCAGGGGTACTACCAGAATCTAAAGTGAGTTCCCAACCACTGGCCTTGAGTGATGTTGCTAGAGAGTATCCTATTGACTCCGCCACAGATTGAAATATAGTTGCACTTTGCTCGTTATTGAACTCTTCATGGGATACGGTAAATGGTACCTCCGGATTTCTCAAACGGCAGAATTCAGGCTTGCACAGCACAGGGTGTGGGGCACATTGGGTATTGCAATTGAGAGGCAGGCCAAACGGAATTGCGTTTAGAGCAGAGCCTGCACCAACTGTAGCAATGATATCTTCATCACTCCTCTCCTGTTGCCGGCTACTCAGAGCTGCTTGTATCTCTCTGTTCGTGCTTGCTAGTTCCGTTTTTGCTCGTTCCAGTGCCTGTATTGCTGTAGAGTGGTCTGTGATTCCAGAAGCCCACGTGGATTGCTGAGAAATAAGGTCTGCCTCCGCCTGAATGGATGCTAGACTGCTTACAATATCTGAAGACACTGCTTGTATCTCTTTGCG
This sequence comes from Pelomyxa schiedti, assembly GCA_020536535.1. NCBI lineage: Eukaryota > Evosea > Pelobiontida > Pelomyxidae > Pelomyxa > Pelomyxa schiedti. The sequence goes on from JAHLWZ010000802.1 coordinate 125,049, forward strand.
TAACTGGTCATGTGTCTTGCTTCCTATCTTTGCCTCGTTCAGCAGCTGGTGGACCTTGGTTTCTGCATTCACAGTTGCTGCTCTTCTTGCCTCTACCTTGGCCTGTTCAATTCTCTGAGTCCCAGAGTACTCTGAGGCATTCCTACGATATAATGCAGCGAGCCGCTTGAGGTCAACCAAACTCACACGGGGCTGTCCAGGTCCGCCGTGCAACAACTGGTCAATATGCTCCTGCTTAAGTTCACTCGGAGAACTCACTCTTGCACACTGGCTGCGCTCAAGGAAGTCCACCACCTGCAAGTTAATTTCCTCGCTCACAAGTGCCTCTCTCAAGGACCTACCTTGTGCCCACGTTGTAATCACCGCCTGACGAGCCACGGCATCGTCCCCGTCGTCGCCAGTGGGATGAGTTGCCAAAAACGTGTCCAATTCAGCATAACTGCGGGCCTGCAAGTCTTCCCTGGTCGGGGACTCTCGGGCTATAGTGACCAGCCACCCGGGTAAGCTCTTGTGGTCTTTGATACAGACCATGCCGCAGAGGTGTCCCAGAGTCTCTAGTCTCTGCCTCAGGTGGGTAATGTCCAGATCTGTGGCTGAAAGTGCCGACTGCACCCCGACGGTGTCATGCACCAGCGCGTAGGCGAGGGCCACAACACTGTTGTTGTACTTGTCGTGAGTTGGGCAGTGGAATGCCCCGGGCACGCTCATCTCGGAAAACAGAGCATCGATTGTTGCAGGAAACCCGGGTGTGGTTGTACAGACAGTTTCGCTTGGGGGGTTCTGTTAAGAAGCAAATTATTCTTCACCAGGAAAAAAAGATAGGAGACCTCCTTGTCCATGTTTATCTGCCTGTAAAGGTAGGCTTGAATACCCGTAGAATTTATTTCAGTCAGGCAGGCTCACAGGTTGCACAAGTTGGGGCTTCAACTTGGTGCCCGTTCATTTTGGTGGAATAAGAGCGAGCCACGTTATTATAGCAATAGTGCCACAAACAAAATAAGAATGACACTAATTGGACAGACGTCCTTGCTCAAATGCAGAGCCTGGTTGAAGACAAACTTGCCGAAAAGGTCCGTGCCGTTCCCACAGCCACTGCTACGATTGCGTTGCACGTGCTAGATGCTCCCCATCGTTCATCCCTGAGGACAGTTCCTAGAAAACGGATCAGATCTGGCAGTAATTCCAGACTCGGGACATTTTACCTGTGCTCTCCAGATAAAGTGGTGGCCGAGGACAAACCTGGGGTAATCGGGGTGATGCGGGTATGGCCTATGCGGTGGTGTTGTGCAGGGTTTCTGTTGCTATCCACGTACTTTGTCGTCGTCACGTCGGCTGACCGCCAAGGTACCTTGCGCGTTTTTATCCCTCCTTCCTTCGCCCCTCCCTTTTTATGGAGAAGGCTTTTTATGCCCAATGTTCAGGTTCTTTGTATACTTCGCGTAGTGGGTACATAAATTTAGCTGGCAGCACAAGGTCAATCAAACTTACCTTGTCCGTAGGGCACTGCACTGGTATACCGTTTTTAAAAAAACCAAAAAAGGAATAATTGTACGGTAGAACAAAGCAATTGCACTTGTGGCCTGGCTGTTCAGTTGGAGCAAATAGATGGAACTGAATGGAAAAACTTGTCTGGTGTTTTCTGGGGGATTATATCGGAGGGAATCCCAAGTTCCCTTGACTATCAATTCAGTGGCGTGAAAAACTACACTCAGACCAAGGGGCACAGATTGTCTTGGCACCAACTTGACTCATCCGCTGCTCAGTTTGTTTTTGACATGAAGCTCATACAGTATGATGCCATCGGTGATGCCAGAATATATATTAGCTTAGGGGTGCTCCTAGTCACTTATGCTCTGATTGCATCAGAGCTACTCAACCGTGTACTTGTCTGTATGGCAGCAGATGCTGTGATGATTCTTTATTTCTGGCTGTGTGATGAACATCTATCTCCAATGCAGGCTGCATTAGCTGTGGACATTGATACTATACTAGTAATTTTCGGGATGATGATTATTGTTGGCAACTTTGCGAGAACAGGATTTTTTGATTTTCTTGTTGTTAGGTACAATCCAAATTTTCCTGCTTTAGAACCCTCTTATTTGTCTCCCAGATGCTTCAAACTTAGCGGTGGCAATATGTGGATATTGGCATTGATCATTGGTACTGTCACTGCTGTAGTTTCAATGATTCTTCCAAGTATTACAACCGTTCTCTTAATTGCCCCTGTTGCAATGCGACTATGTGGCTCCATTGAAGTACTTTGTTCTCATTGAATCTGAGTCCTTCTTGACTTGGCTGTACCAGGTGTCACCTGTCCCACTTGTGGTCATATCAGCAATACTTAGTACCATAGGGGGAACAGCCACCCTAATTGGAGACCCTCCCAACGTCTTGATCGGAAGTGCCTTGCACATATCATTTGTTGATTTCTTTGTAAACATGTTTCCTGGCACCGTGATGTGTGCCCTTGTGGCCTTATTGTAACCCGTTCCCCATTTCTTCTTTCATCTCACTTCGAAGGAAGATATTTGCAGTTTGTGTTCCGAGAACAGCTTTACGTGCACAAAACTATACCAAAAGATCTAGGATCTCCACTTATCTCTTCAATTAAGGACAAAATCCTCCTTGTAAAAGTGCTAGTGGTGCTTGTAATTGCGGTAACCCTTTTCGTGGCCTCAAGTTATCTTGGAATTTCTCTTGGCTGGATAGCAGTATTTTCAGCACTTGGAATTATCATGATAACCGCTCCTACCAAATCCCTTCTTCTGAATCTTCAATTTGTGGAATGGGAGCTTCTATGCTTTTATATTGCCCTCTTTATGTTGGTTGGCTGCACAGAACAGCTTGGGTTCATGCAATGGATGGGCACCATTTGTACTGCTCCCAATAATTTTTGCACTCCCTCACTTGTTTAAAATAGTATCAGATCTGATCCTTCTAAGCCCCCCTGAAGCGCAGCTGCCTGTGACTATCGTTCTGATCATTTGGCTCAGTGGCATTCTTTCCAGTTTTATTGACAATACTGTCTTTGTGCGAGTGGTAGTACCACTCATGCACATTGTGTCAAGCACAGTTGACCTACCTCTTTCCGCTCTCGGCTGGGCTCTAGTATTTGGCGGTTGCTTAGGCGGCAACTCCACACTCATTGGAACATCCACAAACATTGTTGCCACTGGCCTACTCATGCAGGAGAAGCAAAACCTTTCATTCATGCGGTTCTCCAAGCTCTGTGCGCCCCTCACTTGTGCTACACTAGCAACAGCAACATGGTACATGATTGCGCGGTACTGCTCCGGCGTAGCCAGAATTGTTGCCGTGTCAATTGGATGCGCCTCACTGGGGATTGTACTGATACTCTTCCTTCTTCAGCTGTGCATTGAAGGAAGACGCGGGTGGTGGAAGTTTTCCCCCCTTAGGACAGACATTGACCCCCACACAGCAGCACTGAACACACCAACATCTACAAAAGAAGAGGCCCAAACAGCCACACAACAGCACTTTTGTTGGATACAAACTCCTGACGGCATGGAAGAACTTGAAGTTTCGACAGTAGACCTTTCCACACTCACTGACAATGATGGCATTATAAATTCGTGAATAATTGTGAGCTTGTTACTTCCCTCTTGAAGTACAACAAGGCACACTCTCTGGGCTGATTAGTAGTGAGAAGAACCCCTTGGGGGTGGTGTCTTAGGGCGGGCTGTTGCCGAAGGGGGTGGTGTTTTGGGCCTGGTAGTGTGAGAGGGTGTGGTGTAATTAGTAGAGGAATAATTCAAGTAGTCATCCAAAATAGGTGCATGTGCCTACATAATGGAACGAGTTACTCCCACAGAGTAAGTGGGAAAAAGAAGAGGAGGTACCTTTATGACTGAGTGGGTGAGGGGCTGAACGCCGAGAGTTTGTCCGTTGATGCGTGTTCTGTTGGTGCTAACGTAGTTTGCTGTGTATTTGGCGTCTTGGTGGGATGGCCGGGTTATAATCCCAATGATGGCTTTTGACTTTGGCCTTGGGTAAGGTGTAAATAATTGACTCTTTCGTACTCGTGGTACTCACTTGCGAACGATTCTGCACTGACTTTCAGGAACACCGCAGTGTTGGGCAATTGTGTTGGATGAAACATTCCTGCCATATGCTTCAACGTTGGTGATAATGAGAACTGGTGGTAGTTCTGGTTTTGGTATGTGCAGTTCCTCTGAAGGTATCTTGAAAGAGAGTCAAACTCAAACCAAAAAAAAAAGGGAGACATACAATAACATTTGATAAGTCGATAATTCCACTTAAGGAAGGCGGGTGTGTTGTTGGAAGGGGTTCAGGTGGTGAAGAGATAAACTCTTGAAAAGCCTAGCAAAGAACTGTGGTGAGTAGAGTGTAAGACATTTACTCTCAAATTACTGGATTATTTTGAACTAAGTGAAGGATACTATCTATACTGTCATCAACTTCAGTTCTACAAACAGGGCACAGAAAATGAAAGCTGGTATGTGCTCTACAGGAAGGGTAAGAAGGCATGTCTTCTTACTGGGAGTACTTTACTTGTACATATTGCGATTTTCCAGTGATTTATTGTGTTCTTGTAATTTCCTTTGATACCTTCTTTGGTTTTAATAGGTAATTGTCTTAAGCATGGAATTACCAACTTGCCAAACAAGAGTCGTGAAAGTAGTGAAAGCATTTTGTTCTAATTGCTTTTTCTCCCTCAGAAAAAGGGGAGAGACAGATCGTACAGGATTCATATGGAGTTGCATCTGTTTGAGTAGCTTTGTCTCTGGCAAACTTTATTGGATGAGTGGAAAAAAAAGGGGGGGTACCAGCTTTTACCTCGATAATATCAAAAAGCATTTGGTTGCCCAGAGCGGCCTTGGCTGTTTCTTGTAGTTGAGCTATAAGCTCCGTCTGATTTAAGCCTCTACACACAGAAATTTCTATACGAGGGATTTCCATTGGGTACTACACACAACTCAGTGTGCCACTCAAAAAAAAAAAAAAAAAAAAAGCTAAAAAAAGTAAAAAAAAATCTCTATTGTTCTATATTTAGTCTGCTGGTCGAAATAAAAAGAAGAGCCCACACGTACGTTAATGGGGATGGTGAGGAGGAGCTCGCAAAAGACCAAGGCCTCGTCGGTCTTTGGGTTGATCGCCACCCTCAGCGTTACCGGCGCGTCGCGACGCACCACGACCACCTCCGCTGGGTACATCGCCTCGATCATCGGCAGCTCCACCTCGATCGGCGTCGGCTCCGTGCCGCCGCCGCTGCTGCTGCTGCTGTCACCAGGTCCCGACGTCGATGTCGCCATTCCGTTTCGTGTTTCGTGTTTAGTTTATTGTGTTTGGTCTGGGCCATTTCGCGGTCTGCGAATACAACGAGAACAGGAAAGGAGATTGGTATACGGGGCAGGAAGGAACCCGGGAATCTTTAAGAGGAGAACGCGGAGTGGGTTTCGGCATGCCAAGAGCCCACGGCACTGGGCAGATATTGTGAGCTTTGGGTCTGAGGAAGTTGATAATGTTGGAGGTCATCAGATTGGGGGTGAAAGTTGGTGTACGGAAAAGGGGTTTCGTTGAAGAATGTCACATTCGACCAGTACCTCGTGTGAGCCTGGTAGTGAGTGGTCGGAATTGTGGGATGCACTCTCTACCGTGGCGGATCCCACCCTGTGTGTTTGTTGTTGGTGAATTGTTTCCCAACCGACAAAGCAGTTTTGGTTTTTGGATTTTGTTTTGCTATTGGTTATTACTTGGCCTTATATTGGACCTAATTTTACTCTTAGTGCTGCTAAATGTAGAAGGGTGGTGCAATCGTGCATGAGCACCATGTCACAGTCTGAGAGAAGGCAGTCCATCCTGCGTGATACTGAGGCACTTCTTTTGAAGTAAGTGCAATCCTTCCACCCAAATATATCTCCCTAAACGTGTAACACTAGCGAAAACCCTGGTGGCAGAACAAATTCCATGGCTGTTAGTATGGAGATTCTCCCAAAGCACCTGGACACAGTACCCTCCTCCTAATTTGAGTTGAATGACTTTGTATGTTTATTAAGAATATCAAGGCCAAAACAGAGCTTATGCAAACTTCTTCCCAACTAGCCGAATTGCAAACAATAATCGTGTCTTTAGAAAAGGAAAAATCACTTTTACAGTTAAAATCCAATGGTAAAGTTTATTGTTCCCATTTCTGTCATATTAACGTATTCCCACCTACTTAAGAACTTTCTACTGAAAATGGAAAAACACTTGATCCCCGAATCACAGCTCTTCAGTTTGCCAATGAAGAATTACAGGTTTTTACTGAAAGGCAAATCCTGGGCTCACATAAAGCTAGCAACATACCACCCAACAACGGGAGATAGCCACAAAACTTCGAAAGGAGTCACAAGACTTGGCGGATATCTACTCTAAGAATCTTGCATCCCACCTCTCCTCTAAGGCAACCCAGAGCAGTCTCTCAGCTGATTTGGCAAGAATAAATCCTACCCCCAAGTATCAAACTCCCCTGTCTTTCTCCTTTTTTTACCTTGGGTTAGGGCTGAAGCAGATCATGCAGAGACAATATTCAATAATTATGTTGCCAAACTAGGCCAGATGCAAGAGTCAATTGCTTTTTTAGAGAAAAACGAGAAAGAAGCTAAAAGAGCAGCTGTGGTATAAAGGCATTCCTACTTATTTAAATATTCAATTGTGCAAGGCTATTGAAGTTGAACTGAAGAATGTTATGGATAACATTATTGCGTACCAGAAAGAAAAGGAAATCAGGGTAGGCTGTTATTATTCCACCTCCTTATTCTTATGTTCATAGGTATTTTTTTTAGGAACAAAAAGCAGTTGAACTTCAAAATGAGCTTGATTCACAAGGCTCACTAAGATGTAGTCACGAGCAGTCACTTTCCTTTCTCCATACAAAAGAAGAAGAATTGGATTTCAAGGTAGTGGACGACATACCTCTCCAAGTATATTCTTACTTCCCCATAGATGAAGCAAGTTGATGGCTCAATGAAATTCCAAGAGAAACTAATAAACAAGTCTCGTCAACAATTATTTGAAGCTCGTAAAACAGTATATAAGTTATACCATTTTAATTGCAAACTAACACTGCAGCTGGATGAAACAATGAAATTGCTGCCACCTCTGGAACAGCAGAGCATAATAGCCCAGAAGGAGTGCCTGACAATAAATGAACAAATTCAGCATCAGCACATCTTGGTTCTTCCTCCAAGTTTTGACCCTTCGCCCACCTTATTAGATTGATGAAGTGAGAGTGGAAATTGAGAACAACTTGAAGTTTTTGCTGGGGCAACTTGAAAGCGAATACCCTACTGAAACTACTGATACCAAGAAACTTCAAGTGGAAATTTCGGTCCTCCCCAGTGAAGTCTGCCTTTTTTTTTTATTTCTCTCAGGAAATGCATCTTGTTGTGAAAAGGCTACATGATCTTCATTCTACACTTAAGCACGAACTGGCAGATGCGATTCTTGAAAAGAGGCAAAAGGTTTAAAGTCAAATGGCACCTGTTCTCTAAAGAAACCCAGGAATATGAAGCCAGGATAGCTCAAAATAGAATAGTGTCAGCACAGCATGAACTGAATTTGTGCCTTTCCAAGTTTCCTTTCCTTGAGGAACACTTACAGAATCTACAAAACACCTTGAGGAACTACTCGTTGCTCACAAAGCAAATTCACTCCGAGGGAGCCAAACATGTTGGCTGCACTAATTCTTCACAACTGTTAACTTTCTTTCCTTTTCTTTTCTTTTGATTTTGTTAGAATGAACTGCGCCCTATCGCACATCAAATTTTTGCAGAGTATGAACAAAAATTCAGGAAAATGGAGTGTGAGCAATCTATTTTGAAAGATGAATCAGCACAGCATGATCGAGATCTTCAAGTACACCTTTCTCCTCCACAAGATAAACTCATTTCCACCCTTTAGCAAACAAGAATGGAGTTTAAATTACTTCTTCGCGAATACGAAAAAGTAAATACCGAAATAAACAAACGAAAATTTGTCCTATCACAGAGAGAACGTAACTTATTGATATCTAACCGTTTGGTAATCTTTTTCTCTCAGAAGCTTCAATCCCACTCGCAGCAGAGTGTCGAAAACTGGAAGAAAACATTCACAAATTAGACCTTGAAGTGGTGGTAACTTCCCTTGCCCGTTGTAAGAGGAAAACTCATTTTTCTTGATACCTAGGAGCTAAAGCGGCAGTTTGAATTCCAAGTGCACAACCGTGATACTGTAGGGTACCAAGTTGTTAACAGAAATGAAGAACTATGTCTACATCATAGTCGTGCCACTAGCCTTCAAAATATACTGCTTAGTCAGAAGCAGCTTATATCTCACAAGGAAGATGTATGTTAGGAGTAACATTTTCCATTTTAACGAAATATTGTAGGAAATCAGTGTTCTTTCTTTTGAACTTTCCGAATGTAAGAGAGTTTTAATGTTGGAAAGACAACGTACGCAAAAAATACCACAGCACACAAACCAAGTGGCATCCCTCAAGAAACAACTTGCTCAACAAAGAGCTCTTGCTGAACAGTTATCTATCAAGCTAGGTTATTGTTTACTGGGTGATTTGAGATGGTTGAATTTTCTATAGAGACGCCTCCAACGACTCCAGCCAGTGGAAGAGCGCTTTCGACAGAACAAATTACAAGCAAGCTAGTAGATTTAGAGAGGAGGTTGCAGTTCCAAGAGGTGAGTGACAACCGAAAATAGCTTACATGCAATAACTTAATTGATTAATTAAAAGAACAAGCTGCTTTCTCAACAACGGGAACTGAATGAGATTGAATCCCACAGACTGCAACTGCAAAAACGCAGCACAGAAAACAGAGACACTCCTGAGGAAATGTTTCAAGTAATAGTGACCCATCTATTATCTTCTCTAAGTAACATAACAGGTCAGTGAGGCGCGAAATAAATTGGACAGAGTTGACAAAAAGCTTGCTTCTGCTACCGCCGAATTGACTCTCCATAGAGCCTACGCTCTTAATCTACAGCAGCTTCAAACTGACTTGGTAAACAATTCCTTAAATTCCAACTTACTACTTACTCGTTATTCTCCAGGAAGCGGAAGTGAAAGACGCGACTGCCAGGCTTCATAGAGGCGAGGCACCTACATTGGATGCCGAGCGCGAGTGGTTTAACATGATGCTCAGGAGACAAATGAAGCTGCAGGAGATAAGGTAGTATTTCTAATCAGTTGTGCGTAATTGACAAGAACCATAGAAATCAGCAAGAACAACAACAACGCGTTTCTATCCCGCGATCAAATGAATCTAGTGCCGCCGCTCGGTATTATAGAATCCCACAACAACAAACACCTGAAGGGATGCATCTGAGATGTACAGTAAATAATACAGAGGTCACTGGTTTATTGTAAATAAAAAAAAGTTTTGTTTTTCTCTGTTTCATTCAAGCATAAATGATAGAAGCCCTACCCCCAATAAAATCGTGATAGGTGTAGGCGGGAAAGTTATTGACAGCCGGTACAGTGCCAGAGACTTGTCCTTGTGCCACTACTTCTACAGTCATTTGTGCTGGTGGGGTCTGGAGGATCGTGAGCGGTTCAGAAGATATTTGGGGTTTTACCTCGAGGTATTGCTGCTCTACTTGCAGTACCCATTCTACAGAAGCAGTGTCCCCGGGGTTAATGATGGAAATGGGCACTGTTTGGCTTTGGCCACCCACTAGCGACATTCCAACTGCAGGAAGTTGTACAGTGGCCTCGCTTTGAGTGGATTTCAGTGAATCCCACATTTTGTCTCCAAGAGATGGTGGCTGGGGATAGCGAATATCAGCTTGCAGGATAGTTGTATTGGATTCCTCGTAAAACGTGATTACAATTTCCCACGGAGACAATACAGATCCAAAAAAAGGACCGTAGGACCCCATGTTTGTGGCTCTACTTGATATTGGTGACCTACCTCACTGCCACATTACATACTCAGTGTAGTTCCACAAAGCACAGAACTGTGCAAAGCTGTAATCCATGCGGTGAGGTGTATTCCTATCCCATGGGTCAAGTGTAATAATTGTGTCATCGTCCCATCCGACTACAACGCGGAAGTGTCCATCTTCTCCAGGAGACTCGTATGCCATTAGGATAGCCACAGGAAAGCCAGAATTAACAGTCTCTTCAAGCAGGTCGATCCAACAGTCATTTACATCAACTGTACCAAGTGGAGCACGCCTAGAAAAGCCAGCTGCCCCCATTGGATGACCAACCCAACTGTGTTTAAGGAGAGTGAGGGATAGTGACTATTACTCGACTTATAGATAGTCGTTACTCTAGAAGTGCTGGAATATGGGATATACCCGTGAGTCGGCAATTGATTGGGGAAGAGGTCAGACTGAGCCTTACTGGCGAAAGAAAACGCCGCTGCTCTTGTCATGTCATAAGAAAGTGTGCCAACTTGAGTGTCTGTCCTAAGGACATCTGTTTGTTTCCACGTCAGTACGTGCAATAAACAAAAGAACGGGACGGCACCCAAAATGGCCCTTTGGTCCACAGTCACTCCCCTGTGCGCCAGTAGCATTTGTGTGGAGGCTGCTCCGCACGCATAATCCGTGACTTGCCTCTGAACGGAAATACGCAAACAACGTAAGATCTAACGAAGGAATATAATAAAACCAACCACTTCACCTTGTAGGGAACGTCAGTAACCACAAAACAGCCAACAAAGGCTGCACCTCCCAACAGCAAAAAAAGCACGGTTTGTCCAACCACCATCACGCAGATCTCTCCTTCCTTCAGGAGTGATTATCTTGTGGAAAGAAGAAAGAAAAAACCCCGCAGGGAAAAAGTGCCAATCGACAACCCCCCAAATGTGTGATTCCATTATCCAATTGGCATGGCCTACCCCCCAGCCCCAAAGAATTGGAAACAGTGCACCTTGTTGTCACTGTGAGCGATTTCGGCGAAAGCAACGAGCAAAAAAATAGGATGAGTGACGAAGCCCACGACACAGCGGGCGCCGTTTCGCTCGAATGCGCGGTTGTCGCGACCCAGGAGGCGTCCGCGACGGCGGCGAGCAGCGAGAGCAATACGGCCACCTCGGCCGACGGAGCGGAATCGCGGTCGCCGCCGCCGGTCGCGGCGCCGACGACCACGCCGCCTCTGGCCGCATCGTCGCCGCCGACCACGAGCCGGTCGTCGCGATCGCACCACCGATCGTCGGCGAACCCATCTTCGTCGTCCACGTCTTCTTCTTCTTCTTCGTCGTCGTCGTCGTCGTCGTCTCGGCACCGCCGCGCGCAGTCGGTCACGGCGGAAGCGGCGCGCGGCCTGTCCCATAAGTCCGGGTCGTCTTCTTCTTCTTCCTCGTCGGGGTACCCGCAGTTCTTCGCGACGACAGACTCTCTTGCCAACGTTCCCACGACGTCCACGTCGGCGTCTGTGTGGTCGACTCCCACAATTGCGAACGTGGCGGCCATTGTCACCCCCTGTACTCCCCCCTCGACGACGGCACAAGTGGTTCCCAATGGTGACCTGGACCAGACTCAAAACTCAAGTCAGAATCCAAGTCAGAACCAGGAACAGGACCTGCCCCCTAATTCTGCTTCAGCTGTACTTGGCGCAGCTTCTAGTGCATCGCAGAAGGCTCACTATTCCAGACACTCTCGGTC